>VIAB01002435.1:43472-57483 GCA_009801035.1 Oophaga pumilio
TTGTGTCATTCTCAAAACTTTTGGCCATGACTGTATAAGAGGGTTGTGGCCCTCTCCTGTACAGGGCCCACAGGAAGATTCTCCTGTTCTCCTGTGGCTCAGTCCAAGCCCGTACACACCATGTCACCAAACAGCACAGTGAGTATCTGTAGCCCTCTATACAGGCCCACTCACTAATTCCAAGATTGTAGACACCTGTGATGCTAGTGGACACACCGCGATTTAACATGTCCCTTTTGTCCATTATTTTCAGGCGTACCATCATTTCTGTCCAGGCCTATTTCATGAGTTTTATTTTTTTTTTAATTCTGTGGAAGCATGGTTGAAAAGCAATGTCTGACTTTCATTTGTTCATTTTCATAGATTTTTGATTTATTATTATTATTATTTATTATTACAGCGCCTTTTATTCCAGTTTTTCTGTCATTAAATGAGGAGTACCAGCAATTTTGACCACGTGTACATTATCATCACTGTCCCCATCGGGCTAAGAATAAAAGTTCCCTATCAGTGTGTCTGTGGAGTGTGGGAGGAAACTGGAGGTCCCGGAGGAAACCCACTCAAATACTGGGAGAACAGATATTGACCTTGGTGGGATTTTACCCCAGGACCCCAGTGCTGAAAGGATACAGCGCTAACCACGGCATAAAAGCTCAGTGCAAAAGAGATGAATGGTTGCACACATTTACATAGCCTGAGCAAGAAAAGTAGCAGTGTAAAGCATGAGGGAAAACTGAGCATCAGCATTGTTTTGTGATAAAGCAAGTGATAGATTTTAGACTGAATTATTTATGATCATTCTGCAGCAAATTTCTGTAACTTTATGCCGAGATGGCTTACCAACGGACTTGTGAGTTCAGCTCTAGGTACAACTGCAGAAGAAGAAAAGCAAATTGCCTCTTCAGGCTCTGTGCACACGTTGCGGAATCTGCTGCGGATCCGCAGCGGATTTTCCGCTGCAGATCTGCAGCAGAACTGCAAGTGATGTACAGTAGCATTATATGCAATGAAAAAAAAAACCGCAGTGCACATGCTACGGATTTTTCCACGCGGATTTAAATCCGCAGCATGTCACTTCTTTTGTGCAGTTCCGCAGCGTTATGAGACCTGCTCTAAATACAAATCTGCAGGTCTCAAAACGCAGGGGAAATCTGCACAAAAAAACGTGAAAAATCTGCAGCAAATCCGCACTAAATCCGCAGGTAACAAGCAGGTCATTTTACCTGCGGATTTAGCAAAATCTGCGCGGAAAATTCCTCAGCAGATTCTGCAACATCTGCACATAGTCTCAGAGACAATTGGACCATGAACTCTAGTGTCACCTATTAGGAAAGAGTCACACAGCCATATAACTTGGAGGAGGATCGCAACGCAATGCTCGGACTAGTTGTCGGCTCTCCCGACCCGAGCGTGACAGCATGTATTTCTATGCAGCTCTCACGCTCGGGTCGAGACAGCTGCCGGCTAGTCCGAGCATTGCGTTGTGATCCTCGTCCGAGTTATACAGCCGTCTGACTCTTCCCATAGAAGTAGCAATCTCAAAATGTAATATTTAATGAGCCTTTCCACATGACCTACAATAAGAAGTCAAAACACAAACTCTATTTACAGACACTTGTTTTGGAGTGTTTGCCCCTCATCAGTGCAAAGTATGAGGTCTGATTTGTGTAGGTGAGAGGCTAAGACCAATGAAAAGATGGAGCAGAGCTGCAATGTATATCATGAAGGAGGGACGGAGGAGCAGAGACAGTAAACGTGAGAAGTAGCAAGGAGGCGGTAACTAAAATGTAATTTTTAGACATCAATAGATTTTGCTATATACTGTAGAGTATCCATTGTTAAATGTGGGAATATTTCAAGCTTAGATGATGAAGTCCTTGGTAATGACTTTGTAACTAGCGCTTTAGATAAAGACTCCCACCCCCCGCATATAATAGCAGCTTTTCCAGAATTATAAGGTGATAAGTTGTCCTTGAAATAAAGCGACTTATCCTCTGGTCTCGTTTGGTGTTGCACACTTCACCATAAGGGGTTAACAGATGTTATTACGGAGAAGTAAATGGAAAAAAAAAGAAAATCCCTTAAAGCATATCGTCCATTTTACGCGTTCCTATAAAGCGGCCGTCCCTGCTCCCCTCGGCTGCCGAGGGTTATGGGAATGCGGCATTGTAATTCTCAGTATACCGTCCCATAGGTGCTCATAAATCAGGCCAGAGCTGCTCTGTTAGTACATTCACATCTCCATCATAAGTCAGTGTTTTAGACCCCCACAGTCCGGGAGCTGCTTCTACCCGAATATCTGGAGTTTTTTCGGATGATATGTATTTACTTAAACCACACGATGAACAAAGTGGCGTGAGACTGTGACCTGACGACTCTGCTGCAGCATGTCCGGGGGGATCCTCCAGCCAGAGATGCAGCAATTTTAAGGACTTATTTGCTAATCCAGATTTAAAGACCCCTGATTCATGGCTCCATGGTGCAGATAAGCTTGTTTAATTTTATAGGAAATGAAGATTCGCCATTTGGCGGGGGTGCAGGGAGGACGGAGAGGTTATTGTAAGAATGACGAGGAGGCGAGAATAGTGGATGTTAGCGACACAGACTCATGGTTTCTATACATGAGGCCAGGCTCACACGATAAGTTTTTCACGCTTCAACTATTCGCTGCGCAAAAAATGCAGGGTCTTACAGTTCCAGCAAAGTGGATGGGTGCGAGTTTCTTATCCACAACATGTCAATTTTGCTTGCGAGTACGCTGAATTTTATGTGGAGAATATTCCCATAGACTTGCATTAGGTGCAAAAAATCCACATGCAAAAAACACTGCGCAAATGCACCAAAAACTCATGAAATACCATATCTCACGGATGGGGGGGAGAGATAGCACAGAAGGGGATCTCAGTCATGTGCTGTAATGTCTGTATACTCCTTTGCTTCCCCCCCTGCCCAGGAGCTGTGCTATGATCAGACCATGTCCCTGCACGGTCAGACACAGACATTACACAGTACACAGCAGGGGCACATTTATAAGATTATCTCAGCACAGGAACATTTTTTTTAATCACATCCAATTGTGGAAATTATTATTATTCCAAGATCTCTTGATTAAAATTAACTTTTGCTCTTGGGAAACCACCTTTAAGGACTTCATGATTGTAATGTTTTCGTGAAAAATGCATGATATGTGGACGGTAACCCATACGTGATCTGTTTTTTGAACACCCATAGACTTATAATGGGCCAGTCGGATCCAAAAAATGGATCATAGTAGTGCATGCTGCAATTATTTTACACGCTGACACGCACGTTCATATGAACTACCGCAGTGACGTCCATTGATCCGTGCACTGTCCGTATGATACTCATTTTGCACACGGAGCGATTATACGCTCGTCTGAACGATCCCTTAGTGTACTTTATTTATCCTTATAGTAACAGGATGGATTATGAGTTATTCTTATATGTGACCAGGATCCTGGGTACTTGCTGAGCGAGCAGTAATTTCCGCATGCATCGTCTTAAGGTCCAGATAGAAAGCACTGACTGATTGCAGGTAATTACCCGGACCCCATACTCAGTTCCAGGTATGACTTTCCATGACTGAGGTGATTGCAGGCATTGGAGTAAATGTGTTCCCAGTTGTAGAGACCATGAAGTGACCGGAGCGAGGTCTCGTGTATGATGAGTGTAATCGTATTTTAGCTGTGCCATGAATTGACTATTATAATTGATGCATAGTCCAGCTCTGCACTAACCACTCCCAGCTGCTCTATAGCATGCGTTACATAACTCTGATGGTGAAATATAGCAAATGTCAATCCTCTGGGGGTGATGTATAGCATGTATACATCAGAGTCTATTACCCCTGAGCATGCTATAAATCACCGGCATTGCGCAGACCTAAGTGACATTGCATGGGGTCCAGCCAAGCGCAAAGCCACTTCCACCCTCCTAAATAATGGTCAGTGCACTCGGCAGCTGGGACGTCATTTACAGGACAAATTGAATTTATGGTAGTAAAGAGCTCCCTGACACCAGAGCGGTCCTAATAGGAGTCACTGGTGTAACCAGTCCCTTCATGACATTTCTAAATCTTCCCTTGTCACCTGTGAGTGATATTATTGAGAAGTGGAAGGAACTATAACAGCTCAGCCACAAAGTGGAGACCACGTAAGCAGAGCGTGGGGTCACCCGGTGAATGCTGAGGAGAAGAGAGCAGAAAAGTCACCATCGCTCTGCTGACTCCATAACTGCAGAGTCCAGACCTCCTCTCGCAATAACATCAGCACAAACACTGTGCCTCCGCCGGGAGCTTCATGGCCGATCAGCTGCATGCAGCCTCGCATCACCAAGCACAATGCCGAGCACCGAATGTAGTGGTTTAAAGCCGCCACCAGTGGACTTTGGAGAAAACATGTTCTGTGCAGTGATGAATCACACCTTTCTATTTGGCATCTGATGGACGAGTCTGGGTTTGGTGAACGTCATCAGCTTGACTCCATTGTGCCAGCTGTATAGTTGTGGGGGATGTTTTCATGAGCCTGCCAGGCCCCTTGGTTCCAGGGATCATGGTTTGGTGATAAGGCAGGAGATTGATTTTAGACAAAGTTGTTTGTGATCACTGAGCAGTAAATTGTAGTTTTATGCTGAGATGATATAAAAACGAAATTGTGAATCCAGCTAAAAATTTCCTTTAGTTTCAGTGAAGCGATCATCTAATGCTTTAGCATACAGGACATTTTGGACAACTCTGTGGGAACAGTTTGGGAAAAGCCCTTTACTGTTCCCCATGACTGTGCCAAGTGCATAAAACAAGTTCCATACAGACGTGGTTGGGGGAATTTAGTGTGGAAGAACGTGACTGCCGCACAGAGCCCAGACCTCAACCCCCTCCATCACCTTTGGGATGAACTAGAGGTGTTGGTCTTGCGTGCTATCAAATTACTGTGCGACATAAGGTTTTTTTGGCTTTTTCTGTCCAAAAAAAATGTATTTCTGGCATCACATGTAGGAGCCAATGCACAATCATTACTCTTCATGGTGAATGCTTGTGGTGGACAATGATCGGGAAAAGCAAAATTATATCCCAAGTCCGAAGAAGCAGTGCGAAACGCGCGTCGGGGCAGAGGAACATCTGGGGATTTCCACTCCATCACCACCGGTATGTTTATTGGTATTTGTATAGGCTGTTTGTATTTAGCATTAAGCATTTTTTGATATATTATCATTATCAGCGATACATTGTAACTGGCAACAAGGCTGGCTGTTTGCAATTTGCATGGAGCTCTTTTCAATTGCTGTTATTAGTAGTATATATGTGTGATTCTTTAACCCATTGTGGTAAAGTATTTCTTTATAGCAGCCACATTTGAATTTACTAATATACATTGAGCTACCTATTTTGCTCCTAAATACCATGTGGGGTTATTGTTTAGGGATGGATGAATTTTGGTGGATCTCCTATTAGAATTCTGTCCCTCTTTTATTCATATCTTGCATCTTTTCTTGTCAATTTTCTCATATGTGAGTAATAAAATATTTATTGATTTATATGCCATTGTGTGGTGTCTTTCATGGTGACTAATTGATTACCACTTCTGTGTATATCCAGATTTTTAAGCATCTCAGATCAGTTTTTTTTGCCGATGAGACAGATTTCAATCATGTCAACTGGCTATTTGCATACATCAAGTTTAATTGATATTTGATTGAAAGGAATTGGCCATATAACACGATGCGTAAAGGAAGCCTTTGTCTTTTAAAGTCAGCCATACACATTAGGTCGGGGTCAGGCTTGCGAGAAACTTGTACGAGTCTCGCGCATCAAAACCCGGCACTGCTTCCAGCACTCGGACCAGAGCATGCGGCTGCAGAGAAATACATGCAGCCGCATGCTCCGGTCCGAGTGCCAGTGGCAGTGCCAGGTGTTCATGCGAGAGAGTTTCTCGCATGTGTGATCCCGGCCTTAGATGGCGACTGGATGGCTGTCATCACAACGATCGTTCAGCCGACAGCCATCTGAGCTGAATCTCCCAAATGCAGGAGCTCTCGTTCGGACGAGCGCAGATGTGTTCTCTATAAGAAAGCCGCTGACTTGTCTCCAGGAGAACCATGCGATCGGTTTTATTATTATTATTATTTATATAGCACCATTGATTCCACGATACTGTACATGAGAAGAGATTACATACAAAGTACAGGTATTTTATATGAGAGAGCCAATAACAAACTTCTCAGGCAGCAGCTTTTCTCATAAGGTACCAAAGTTTCTGCCAACGTGTCGGATCCCTCTCTCTTCTGACGCCATCTGTGTGGGGAGAGTTGGACAACCGCCTTACACATTAGGCCGGGATCACACATGCGACGAAAACGTCCGACGCTCGCATGTGAAATCCCAGCTCTGGCGCCGGCACTCGGGAGTGGAGCGAGCGACTTCATAGAAATACAAGCAGCCGCGCACTCCACTCCCGAGTGCCGGCGCCAGAGCTGGGATTTCACATGCGAGCGTCGGACGTTTTCGTCGCATGTGTGATCCCGGCCTTAGACTATTGGCTGATCCCTTCGGGTTGGGATGACTTTCACACGGGGGACCTAGTGGTGGTTGTACCCTCTAGCACAAGGTGGGGCTCATCTTGTAGATATCCTATATACACTATGGAGGATCGTGGCGACGTCTACCTGCTCTGTTCCACTTGTATCAATGCAGCTGAACTTGGACAGAAAGAAAATGAAAGATTTCGGGAGAGGGGATGTGAGAGGCATTATTACGTCCCTGGAAAGCATGAGCTTTCGATAAAAAGCTCTGTCAAACAAGCGCAGAATAAATCATGATCTGTTACTGAGAACATTACGCTGTTTTTTTTTTTCCTCAAACAAGCACCATGCCATTTTACCCCACGGATTGATGTTCTATGAGATGCCAGTTCATGGAGTCTCGGCAGCCACTCTGGAGCCGAAGCACATCTGGATTGCAGTAAAATTACCCAGAAGCAAGAAAGCAGTTGTACTAGGGGTCAGGAGTACAGAGAAGGACTGCTGACAAGAGGCGCCACCCTCAGCCCACATGCATTTCCTTGTGTAAACACATGTGGCCAAGAGGCATCCATGGTCACCTCTCTCTCCAGAGCAGGCTTCCATAAAACAGCCGGGAGAGGCTACAGACAAAGTCACTATTATTGTTCTGTGCATAGAGCAGGCTTTTCAGAGGCTGACAGTCCATGCTTCTGGGAATCCTGCTGCCCCATTACACCGCCTGCAGTTGTACTGCACCAGTATTAACGCTTACGTTCCAGTACGGAGCGATGAGCGGAGCCACCGATCATCACACCCTGACTGGTTTTTGTTATGTCCTCAGTGATAACTCTTTTTACGACTGAGGGTCTTGATTTTCACCTCAGAAATGTCTCCGGTAGCATAGTGCAGCCAAATTATCTACTCCGTGGATCTGAGGCCCTGTTCACATTACACATTTGCCTTATGCTTAGCGTGTACTGTGGAAGCTTTCCAGAAAAGCCTGAGAGTATCATTTTGCTTTCCGCCTATGTATCATTACAGGTCAAAAAGAGACATGGGCAGCATGTTGGCTCAGTGGTTAGCACTAGCGCAGCGCTGGGGTCCTGGGTTCATATCTCACCAAGGACACCATCTTCAAGGAGTTTGTATGTTCTCCCCGTGTTTGCGTGTGTTTTCTCCGGTTTCCTCCCACACTCCAAAGACATACTGATAGGAAATGCAGATTGTGAGCCCCGATAGGGACAGTGATAATAATGTCTGTAAAGCGCTGTGGAATAAATGGCGCTATGTAAGTGAGAAAAATAAATAGAATAGCGTAGAGACAAGTTAAAAAATCGTATACCACACGGTATATGGTTTTTATTTGGAAATTTATGGGGGCGGACGCTGCATCCATCACAGGCAACTTGATTGACAGATATAAGCTTTTCAATAGATTCTCATGACTGATCTCTTAAGGGTATGTTTCCACGGGGTGTATTACATCAGGATTTGCTGCGGTTTGGACGCTGCATACAGCCGCAGCGGCCAGATGTTACAGCATAGTGGATGGTATTGTATGAAATCCCGTCTCCACTATGCGTGCAGGGCCGTATCCAGCAGCCCTGCGTATCCGGACATGTGTCGCGTCTTTGCAGACCGCAGCATGTCTATTTATCTTGCGGAGATGCTCCGTCTCTGCAAGATAAATAACCCAGTCTATGACTACGATGCGGTGATTCCGCGCATACAACAGGGGGCGGCGCTTTGGACGGAGTGGGGTTTCCGCTGCGTCCAAAGCGCTGCCAATACGCCCTATGGAAACATAGCATAAAACGGAAGCAGCTACAACCTATGGGCGGTGAGGATGCATTTATCGCATGACTATTATGGCATATTAGTCTATGGGTGACTGTCGGGCAACGTCACAGCATCTGTGCAGTGTACACTAAATAGAGTTAAAAAACGCAATATGACCATTGCCCAGAGGCTCTCATACTCATTACACCTCCTGACTCCCCCCATATATATGTATGCAAATTGCCTCTTCAAACAAAGAGGACTTGTACTCTATAGCGCCACCTATTGGAAGTAGCGATCCTACAAGTCACAATCAACCCTTTAACGAGTCTTGTAATATGACTTAGGATAAAAGCCAAATCAGAATCTCCATTTGCAGACACGGTGTTTCGGACTGTTGGTCCTCGTCAGTGCATAGAAATACATGCAGCCACTCGCTCCACTCCCGAGTGCCGGCGCCACAGCTGGGAATTCACATGCGAGACTCGGCCGTGTTTCTCACATGTGGGATCCCGGCCTAATAGAAAGTTATGAACAGATAGAAACCATTGGGGACCTTGCCCAAAATCCCAGCCTCCACTGTGAGGAGGCTAGAACTTGGCATAGTTTAGGTACATAGTGCCATTCCTTACTACTCCTATATATACCTAGGGGTGTCTGACTGCAGGCTTTAACGGCAGGGAAAGAGTTTTTAAAGTTGTATTTAGGAATTTCCTGTTCTTGGTCCTGTGGAGTTATAGGGTGGGATGACTCAACTCCTTCAGTGTCCAGGAAATGCCCCTCGCTGGCGTAATTCTGACATGTGGGAAAACATTCTATGGTCAGCTTTGCCTGGGCTGACACCTATCTCCGAATAATGCCTCCAACATGGGCTGAGGTTACACTCAAGTGAGTGCGACATCACTGCTCTGTGCACAACTATGTGGTTTATGTATAGAATTCATTTACAGAAACAGTGACATCTCGACAGGCTTCAGAGCTGAAATCTCGCAGCTTGTCTGGATACACTATACTTCAGATAATGTACAGTAATCTGATGTAAAAATATATGACTGCCCCCCCACCCATTACAGGAGATTGGCTAATCCATTTGCAAAGGGGGGATCTGTTCACAAGTTTGCTGACTCTTCAGTATACAAACCAACAGGAAGGTGAAGGCAGCTTTGGAGTATAGTCAAAACTGTTACCTGCGATCAGTATGATTAGTACAGGATAAATAACGTAATATACAGTATATACACAGTGACTCCACCAGCAGAATAGTGAGTGCAGCTCTGGAGTATAATACAGGATGAAACTCACGATTAATACAGGATAAGTTAAGTATGTACGCAGTGACTACACCAGCAGAATAGTGAGTGGAGCTCTGGAGTATAATACAGGATGTAACTCAGGATCAGTACAGGATATGTACTGTAATGGATTAACAAAGTGGCTCAAATGTGCATAGAAGTAATTCTATATGTAGTTTGTATACTTTTGTAAAGTGGCCAAGAGCGGTAGTCATGATCAAGCTGCTGTTTGGTTACGCTCTGGCAATTTACAGGAAAACTGTGTCCCAGTCCCAGTGTGCTGTCAGGTGTGGAGTGCATCACACTCACTTGTAGGCTGTAGGCCTCTGCTGTCTCCAGGCTCCTCCACTGTCAGGAGCTGTACACAACTCACGGGGCACCAAGTTCATTTCAACCAGCAGAAGTTTACTGGACAGTTCAAGTTCATCAGATTATAAAATGTGGGATAGGGCATTTCCTGTTCCTTACTTTCTTAGCCCAACACGTCTTCATCCTTACCATCCATTTTTCCTGGAGTCTTTGGACTATCCCTATGCCCACTGGCTCTGTCAGCCCCAGAGATTTCCCACTGCACTTACACTTGACCTTGTTACTGCACTTCCCTATCTGAGTCACTATAATTTAGCAGTCTGTTTACAATATACACTAAAACCATAGAACACAGTTCACATTTCATATGTCACTATATATATTTAAAACTCAAGACTTTATCTACATTACACGATTGTTGTCTTCAGGTGACAGGAACAGGGCAATACAGTCCACACCCTTACCGTTTCACATCTTGTCCAGACCTGAAATGGTGCATCAACGAGTAGACCTCCACATATGACCCTGGATCTTATTGCACCTTCCCTACCCTTATAATGGCATTGTCATGATATTGCCCATCATTTGGTTCCAATGTAAAGAGGTCACGTTCAGATCAGTGTAATCCCAGATTCTCAGTCTCCATATCGTGGAAGGCTCCTCATAATTAGTACAATTACGGTAATCCTTTATCACTGCTTTTCACTGCTGTGTGCAGGGTCCCTGTGAAATGACAACATCAGTTTTTGATTAAAGCTTGTGCAGAAAGTCGGCTCCAGCGCCGAACGCCAGAACTGTACGCTACGTGAAAATAGAAAAGGGTCAATGAAATTAGTTTTAGGTGGCCTCTGATCCCACTCTTATTGAATGCTTAATTGTGACCAGGTGCAACCTGTTGCCGACTCCTCTGTGGCTGCCCTGGGAGCCTGAGTCACTGAGATATTACAGGAAGACAACTTCCTGCTGAGACTGGACTTTCTTTTGTGAATTGATATATATATTTTTTTCAAATATATATTTTTTGTTCTCTTGAATGCAAAAAAATAAAAGGAGATTCATCAGGATCTGGTTAAAGTTTTTTGGAACACATGGGTCATCAGCAAAAGTGTCAGAAGAGGAAATGTGCTGCAAATAACATCATCAGTTTTTGTGCCTTTTTTGGTTAAAAGTTTGGCTCTAAGACATTATTAGGTTTCCACCCGATTCATTATGGGATGTGCGCCCATTTAAGGGTACGTGTCCACGGGGCGTATTGGCAGCGCTTTGGACGCAACGGAAACCCCGCTCCTCCCAAAGCGCTGCTCCCTGTTGTACGCGCGGTGATGCCGCATGTGTTCATTGAACACATGTGGCATCACTGCATCCTATCCATAGAATGGGTTATTTATCTTGCGGAGATGGAGCATCTCCACAAGATAAATAGACATGCTGCGGTCTAGAAAGACGCGCCGCATGTCCGGATACGCTGGGCCGCCAGATACGGCCCTGCACACATAGTGGAGACGGGATTTCATAAAATCCCCTCCACTATGCTGTAACATCTGGACGCTGCGGATTAGACGCTGCAGCTCTATGCAGCATCTAATCCGCACTAAATACTTACCAAATACGCCCAGTGGAAACATACACTTACAATAGTTCATTCAGTCCTCGTAATTTTTTAGGTTTGCTCATCAAGGTGGGCGTAGTTTTTATTATCTAGACATTTTCAGCTAATTCATCATTGGAGACTTTTTGAATTGTCTAATTTTTTTTTTTCTTTTTGCATTTTTGGCACAGTTACAAACATGCAAAGCTTATTGAGAGGGGTTGTGCGACATTTTACTCAATAAAGGTACAAATAAATCAAGAAAGCAAAAAAAAGCATCAAATGTGCACAATTTTGATTTATTTGATGTAAAGCAGTCAGCACAAAAATAGAGACAGACCAAAAAATTGTTACTTAAAAAAAATGACAAATTATGAATTGTGACCTTTGGGGGAAGTTCATCAAACCGTTTTTGCCTAGAAAAGTTGGAAATTTTTGCGCCAAGATTTTGCTGCTTTTGGTGGTTTTACAACATTTCTGCCTACTTTTTGAAAAGTGGGCAGAGCTTATAGGAACGTGCGTTGCTTAGTATTGGAGTTACCTCTCTGACTTTGACACACGGCAGCAAGAAGATGCTTCAAATTTGTGTAAAAAATGCAGCGTCAAAAACGTGATAAAAACGCAAGTAACCTAATTTAACCTCAAAAGTGCAAAAATGGTGCAGAAAATCTCCAACATCAAAAATTCACCTAATACGCCAAAAAAAAATCAGTTCAATGATGTTCCTTAAAAGTTGGATGAGTCTCATGGAAGTGGCATGTGATTTTCATGCGAGTACAATGCTATTTTTATCACCTAGCATCCGAATGACATGCGATTTTAACATTAGCTTTTATATAAAGTAAATCTCTTTGTAATTTAAAGCTAGCTGTCAAAGGAATTATTCTTCAAAAAAAAAAAATATATATATATACATATATATACATACATATATATACACATATATATGTATATATATATATATATACACAGTTGTGTGAAAAAGGTCTTTATTATTAAGGGAAAAAGAAATCCAAACCTACAGGTTCCTGTGTGAAAAAGTCATATTCCCCCCCCCTCAAAACATGAATTAACTGTGGTTTATCACATCTTTGAGAAGCTGAGATCAAATTCCCTAGCCACATGCAGGCCTGATTACTGCCATACCTGTTCTCAATCAAGAAATCACTTAAATAAACCTGCCTGACAACATGCAGTAGACCAAAAGGTCCTCAAAAGACATCATGCCGTGATCCAAAGAAATTCTGGAACAAATGATAAACAAAGTAATTGAGATCTATCAGTTTGGAAAAGGTTATAAAGCCATTTCTAAAGCTTTGGGAATCCAGCGAACCACAGTGAGAGCCCAAATTAATCAAAGAGCGCAGTGACAACTCATGCAGGAGGTCACAATAGACCCAACAGCAATGCATAAATACCTGCAGGCCTCACTTGCCTCAGTTAAGATCAGTGTTCATGACTCCACCATAAGAAAGAGACTGGGCAAAAATGGCCTGCATGGCAGAGTTTCAAGACGAAAACCACTGGTGAGCAAAGAGAACATAAAGGCTCGTCTAAGTTTTGCCAGAAAACATCTTGGTGTTCTCTAAGTCTTTTGGGAGAATACTCTGTGGACTGATGAGACAAAAGTTAAACTTTTTAGAAGATATATGTCCCATTACATCTGGCGTAGAAGTAACACAGCATTTCAGAAAAGGAACATCATTCCAACGGTGAAATATGGTGCTGGTAATGTAATGATCTGGTGCTGTTTTGCTGCTTCAGGACCTGGAAGACTTGCTGAGGTAAATGGAACCATGAATTCTGCTTTCTACCAAAAAATCTTGTTGGAGAATGTCCAGTCATCTGTTCGTGGCCTCAAGCTGAAGCGCACTTGGTTTATGCAGCAGGACAATGATCTAAAACACACTTTGGAAGTCCACCTCTGAATGGCTTAAGAAAAACAAAATTAAGACTTTGGAGTGGCCTAGTTAAAACCCTGACATTAATCCAATTGAGATGCTGTGGCATGACCTTAAAATGCAGTTCATACTCGTAAACCTTCCAATATGGCAGAATTACAATTCTGGAAAGTTTAGGGGGCCAAAATTTCTCCAGAGCATTGTAAAAGACTCATTGCCAGGAATTGCAAGCGCTTGATTGCAGTTGTTGCTGCTAAGAACTTCATTTAAAAACTGCATTTTGTCTAATATTTGCATTTGTTAGGTGATCTGAAACATTTAAGTGTGACAAACATGCCAAAGAATAGGAAATCACGAAGGTGGAAAAACACTTTTTCACAAAACTGTATATATATTGCGAAGGATCTGCTCTTCAGTAGACGCTGGTTCACACACAGGACTTAGTTCGCTGGTTCTAAACAAATGTGCGGTTTATTAAAAGAAGTTTATAAACCGTCAGGGTTACAAAGCAAATAGCCTCTTACAGGTAAACAAAGGCATCACAGAACAAAATGGAACATAAAAGTCCATATAACACATGGGCTTAGCCAGGGGCGTAACTAGGAACGGCAGGGCCCCACAGCAAA
>VIAB01002435.1:77217-100311 GCA_009801035.1 Oophaga pumilio
CCCCCCCTGCCCCACGGTGGGTACGCCCATGCCGGGTATTGAGGAGTGAGACTCACGCAAGTTTCTCGCATTGCATTTGCATGTGTGACCCTGGCCTTAGGCTGTAAACTTTGGCCATGCAGCGCAGACCAGTCTTTGATTATGTGACCAGTTTCAATGACACTGGCCACATAATCAAAGATTGGTCTGCGCTGCTCTGCTATATCGCAGCGTAATAAATCCTTGGCAAACAAGTCGCTAAAAATCGGAACTAGTTGGATTTTTATTTTGCTTTCTGGTTTTTGTTATCTCAGTACCTTGTTGGTTGCGATATGATATCCCACCCAACCTTCTGGTATCCAAGCGCAATACCAGACACAGCCATAGACAAGAAAGGCGCTGTTCTTGCAATTTATTTAAAGGGACTCTAGAGCATAGAAAAAAAATCTATTTTCTTCTATAAACAGCGCCACACTTGCCCATATTAAAGTGTCTGTTATTCCAGCCCAGCTCCATTGAAGTGAACAGCTGCAGTTCCACTCCCAACCTGTGGACAGATGGGGTGCTGTTTTTTCTGAAGGAAGCGTTATTCATTACCACACTTGCAAGCTGGTAGATCAGGTGGAGCTAGATTTACTGCATTGTCGGATACCAGCGATACTGAATATAGCACGGAATATCCTGATCCTGGCCCCTGAGAAATCATATAACGTGAGGATAAAGTCTGTCCCCATTGATGTGGCCGCAATATAACGGTGCAGGTTCTTCTTAATCCAGTGTTATACAAGTCACTTCTCTGCCAGAGACACTTACATCATACAAGTGACAGCGCTGAGTAACACTCATAAAACTGTACAAAGCTTCCCGCGGCAAGTGTGTCACCTCCTCTGCTGTCTTGTGTCCAGTTACAACTGCAGTATGTCCTTAGATCCCTGGGGGGCGCAGTAGTTACATCCAGCCCAATGATGTTTGTTCTCAGCTCCCCAGACATAACGCACTGTAATAAAGGGGTTAAACAGAAACTAAACTTTCTTGTTTTTTTAAATTATTTTATCCAACATAAAAAGTTCTGACATTTTGCAAATAACTTTATTAGTGGATGAGTCTTTAAAAAAAAATTATGTAATTGGCTTCCGAATCCTTGCTTTCCCCCAATCTATTTTCCTGTCTTCTGCTGCATTGTTATCAGGCTGCACTTATTTGGAGTACAGATGATGGCAGTGATGGGTCGGCACACAATGCTGACCCATCACTGCCATCATCTGTACTCCAAAACGGTATATCACTGATATCAATGCAGCTAAGGGCAAACTGGGGATTGGAAGCCACTAACATGCAATTTTTTTTTTAGAGGAATGATGACAAATTCCCATAATAAAGCGATTTGCAAAGTTTTGTAACTTTTGACTAAGGACAAAATGACAAAAACATTAATGTTTAGTTACCCTTAAATTAGTTGAATGGTTGACACCAGGGCCGCAATTCATCAATGCCTTCATGCCTGATTTTTGTCTAGTTTTATGTGTTTTGGGCTTTTTTTGTTTGCACCCAATTCATTATTATATTTGCACCTTATTTGAAGTCTATATTTTTTAAAATCCCCCTCAAATAATGAATTTGGAGTGAAATATTGGTATGATATAGAACAATCAATCTTAGACCACGTTCACACTATCAGTACTTGTATTTTACCTCAGTATTTGTAAGCCAAAACCAGGAGGGTGATAAATCCAGAAGTGGTGACGTGTTTCTGTTATACTTTTATGGTTTCTTTCCTGGTTTCGGCTTACAAATACTGATGTAAAATACTGACCAAATACTGAACATGTGAGCATGGCTTTAATTAGATCTGCAAAGGATTGTGTAATTTCTCATCATAATATATAACCATCAACCTGCCCCCCACATCCCAATATCTGGTAATCGAGGAGGAATCAATAAACGTAGAACTAGATTTAGTCACAGATGCTTTATAGAAAACACTCTCTGCCCTTAGGGTTAGTGTAGCACCATGTTTAGGTCAGATGTATGGCATCTTCTATTTATTGGGGGACTTGAATGATATACTAGATGGAGAATGGGCCGGGAGCTATAGGACTCGTCAGACGGGATTAGTCCAGATTTCCATTCTGTTCTTCCATTGAGGGTGAGAATAACATTTTCCAGCCACTTGAAAATTGGTGAAATTTCCATTTGCGTCTTGGAATATGATGAAAGTATAGTAAGCAAAAGTGTGAATACATTGTACATATGACGTGTGATGGAAGCGGCGGCTGTATTCTGGAAGAACAGCTTGTGGTGGTGACTTAATGCTCCTTTCCTCCTGCTAAATGCATTCCAAGGGAGAAATCTCTCCATTACCAATACAATATAATTGTAGAGTCACACAGTTGTATCTTCATCTGTAGGCCACATTCACACATTCAGTATTTGGTCAGTATTTGTAAGCCAAAACCAGGAGTGGGTGAAATTAGTAGCACATTATACTGGAATGGGGGACATATATTGCTGGAAGTGTCCCATGGTGGGGGGACATTATTACAGGAAAGGGTCACAGAATGAGGGACATTATAATAGAAAGGGGGACATTGTTACATGAGGGACGAACACGTATGTCTTCACAGGATCTTGTACCCTACAAGGCCCATAAATCTGCCGAACATGCGTGAGGGGTGGCCCAGGTACAAATTTTGCACCTGGTCCCATCAGACTCTAGTTACGGCATACATTTATCTTTGGCTGTAGTCAAAGTCACTGTGCAGTCCAAGCCCTAGACTGATTCTGAACAATTACCTTGTTTCCAGAACATGGAGTAAGGGCCCAGCAATGGCTCATGGTGCACATACTTATACCTTCTAGGTATTTAGGTTCCCTAAATGCTGATTTATTCAGTACTGGATACTAATATGCTATATGTTGCTTTTGACTTATCCTAAGTTTTTCATGTTGTTAAAGTATGAGTTCTTTTTTTTTCTTACCGGCTTTTAACACCTTCTTCAACCTCTTAGTGGTAAATCTGAATGATCTCCAGTGCCATAATGTAGAAATCCTCACTGTCAGGCCGGGGTCACACTTGCGAGAAACTCACGTGAGTCTCTCGCATCAATACCTGGCACTGTCGCCGGCACTTGGACCGGAGCGTTCAGCTGCATAGAAATACATGCAGCCGCACACGCCGGTCCGAGTGCCGGCGGCAGTGCCAGGTATTGATGCAAGAGACTCATGTGAGTTTCTCGCAAGTGTGACCCCGGCCTCAGGTAGGATCTCTGCACCAAGGTTGCCAAACATCCAAAAATTTCAGGATAGTCAGTAAAAATTGGCATGTTTTGCCCTGTCTGTTACTTTTTTTTACAGTTCACAGTGAATGCAGATAATGTCTCCATGTCAGAGTTATGGGCTGGAGACATGGATCACTTATAATCATAATGATTTATTACGGTTTTTTAATGTGTCCATAAATATATTTTCTGTTCTGATTTTTTGATAAGCCATCCAGAAAAGATAAAAATCCAAGTTGGCAACCTTGCTCCCTGCAGTCATAAGAGAAACAAATGGAAACAATGGCCAAAGTCAAAAATCTCCTCCATGTGGAAGCCATCTAGCTCAGACTATTGTGATTAACCCATCGTCCAACATGAACATGCAGAGGAATAGTGATGTGACCATCACAAGAAAGGACGATAAAGGGTACTGAATAAATGAAACATGTGAGTCTTTACTGAAAAATTGTCTTTTACATACTGTGTCTACACTTGTTTGTGAATTTTTCAATAAGGACTCATATGTTTCATTTATTCAGCACCCTTTATCGTCCTTTCTTGTGATGGTCACATCACTATTCCTCTGCATGTCCCTGCAGTCATAGCATGGTGATAATTTATCCACAGTGCCAAGAGACATTCCCAGTTTGTGCTTTTGCAGTCTTCAATAGTTATACTAAATCTGTCCTATAGAAGGCAGACATACAGAGTAGAAGGATGTTGACACGACGTTGCACAAGAAGTAATGACACTCCAAAATCTTGTAGAAAGTCTTTCACGAAGAGTTGCGAAGGGACCAACTCCACATCGTTCCTATGTTGAATAGGGCGTCGTACAAAATTCAAAAGGCATATTATGGAGGGGTCCCCATATTGTTCTGTATGGGGGATATTGGTTCACCAGGTCCACATACAGAGCTCTCCATGTGAATTCTCTGCTGTCATGCTTGGGTCTGAACTTGCTTGCTATATTGTAGTGCTTACATGTTGTACAATGTGTATATTCTGTTTCTGTGGCAACCCCGGAGTTTGGTTGCCACAGTGTCCTTCCCTCCCTCCAGGGGGGAGTGATGTCATGCCTGGAAGCAAGTAAGGGATCCCCTTAACAGGTTGTTCCAGCATACAACACATTTCCTGCTCCAGGCCAGCAGGGGGAGCTCTAATTCAACTCTACTCTCTGGTCAGAAGCAGGAAGTTAGTATTTAGTTAGTGCCTGAGCAGGATTGAGGAAGGACGTGTGGAAAGGAGCTGGGGGACAGGAGCTATAGCTGAGCTCACCACCGGGCTTGAGCGCCAGAGACTGGACCCCGGAGTCCGAGCCTGAGTGGGTACTAAAGCCCCAGCAGCAGAATCCAGAGGGCAGAAGACCGCAGATCCTCTGTCCTCAACTGATACTCGACGACACAGCAGCATGTGTGAGCCGGAGACGCCAGACAGGTGCGATCCCTGAAGTAGGCTACATCTGCCTATCATGTGAGTGGAGTTCTACCTAAGTAGCAGACAGAGAGAGGAACTTGTATAGAGTTTACAGCAGTAAGTACCTCAGAAAATAGCACTAGAGAGGAGGCCTCACAACCCACCTGAATAAAGAGATTCCCAAATTGCTTTCAGGCTGACCGACTCCAGAACCATCTGTAACCTGAGCCACGGACTGTACCTGCACTGCTCAGTAAAAGGTAAAGGAAACTGCACTCTGTTGTGTCTTCTGAATCTTTCCTGCATCACCTGCCCTGCACCACACTTTCTACCAACTTCTCCTCTAACATCCTAGCTGCCCTGGGACATAGCCCTACTCGTGGAGGGCTTCACCATCTTTGCTGCCCTACCATCATCCCAGAGGATCGGCATTGCAGCATCGGTCCCCTGACCGAGTACCATGAGTGGCGTCACGAACACTTTACTATAAACTTTATTCCCTTGTAAATACCCCTTTTATTGGACACCCAGCGCCACGGACCGGGTCACTGCTGCCATGACACTGCCCCTTTAAGAAGCGGCTTCGTATCGAGTATCCCCACTGCCCTGGTGGACGATCCATTTCCTTTTGTTGTTTTCTTGTGTTTTATTCTATAATGAGGTTTGTGTGCAGTGCCCAGCTTTCCACAGATCCTCAATGGCATAGATCTGCGTTGTCTTTGTGTTCTGCTGCGTCTTTCCTATGGTTCTTCCTAGATTTGATAGATTTGATCATCTCTAGTGTTGTACCTGAAGCTAGATAACTTCTTGCTTGTGCACCAAATTGGATGTACAAAATACCCTTGTATCAGCTGCATGTGGGATTGTAGAGCACAGCAAGATCATTGGAAAACACAGCCTTCAAGGTAAGACCTGACTAACGAGCCATAGGATCAGTGTGTAAAATCATTCTCCTACCTCTCCGTATTAAGCTGGGACTGAGGGAGCGAGATGTTGACTCCTTGAATAAAGATGGCAAATGGTTCAATACATTTGTACATCGTTCCCTGAACTGAATAATGAATAACTAAAGGCAGGAACCTGATTCTCCTCAACTTCATCAGTGATCCATGTTACAAAACATGTGGAGCTTCTGCCGACTGCTGTCTTCTCAGCTGTCAAGAACGTCTTTGGTAGCCACAACGCAGACAACTATGAAGACTTGGAGCAAAACATTCCCAAAATGTGCATGAAAATAAACATAAAGGGACACTGAATCCTGACCGGGTATGGCCTACACGGCTCTAACCTCATGTGATTTACCCTGCCCACCACATAAACACTCACCCCAACAAATTAAAACACTTGAACGTAATACTTTTGGATAATTTGGCCATAGCGGCCATTTACAGTATTTAACAATACAACATTAAGCCTTTACCAACAATACCATGAAGAGAAAGGGAGTTCTTGGAACTAAGAGATCTGGCACCAACATAATTTACTTTTCCAACCAACCATCTTAACCTCAGCCTTGAACCCCCATCTCGAGGGCACCATACTACCACAATATATGGTAGCTTACCACATTGCAAGTCCCCAGGGTCAAACCCCGTACAGAGCCCACCCAAATGCCAGATCAACCCATACTACATTTTATACTGAAGGTAATTATCCATATAATTCCCTCCACCACCAATTGTATATCAACTCCAACTCCCCCACCCACTCCGCCGATAACGCCATTGCTACAATTTTTTTTTATAATTGTCCCTCCCTAATTATTTGTTATCCACATAAGGGAGGTGAGTGGGACTCTTCAATAGGATTCTGATCCCAAATGGCAACTTTCTCTCACTTTAACCATAAGTACTCCTAATCCTCCGCCCATGAATAAACCCCCTATAACGCTTATGTTATTCTTTAAACTTTAACCCTCTCAGTCAATCCCTGTCTTGGGCGCCTTCTCCTAACTCCATTCAGATCCTGCCCCCTCCTATAGCTGATGATATAGATTTCCAGATCTTCTTGGTGATTTTAGTGCAGTACTGTATATATAGTATACAGTATATAGCAGATACTTGTACATGATGTAATACCATCATGGAGGCATCTGATTGGCTTCAAATTTATTCTGCTGCAGAACGACGAACCCAAACATACAGCCAATGTCATTGAGAACTATCTCCAGCGTAAAGAAGAACATGGAGTCCTGGACGTGATGACATGGCCACCTGTTGTGAATACTCTGGAGGCGACTTCTGAGCTGGGGCTCCCTCCGGTGGTTGCTGAGGGTAATGAACTAATTACTGAATGGCCTTCAGCTGGCTCTGAATGGTATGATATAAGTGACCTGAGTTCCCATCAGCCTTGCCGGTAATCAACTGTTCCTTCTGGTCTTGCTTGGAGCACAGCTTGCTTTCATGCTCTCATTCAGATAAGTGTTATGCTGTTTTTTTTTCCTCTGTTGGATTTTCACTGCTGGTTTGCTGCTTGCAGTGGACTACAGCCTGGTCCCCTTTTGAGGTCTGGCGCTGCAATTGTGCTCATTTTGTGTTTGCACTTTTGCTTTGTTCCTTTGTCACTTTTTATTTGCTGAGTTGCTGTGTGTTACACCAGAGATCTGATTTACGTGGTAGAGATCGTGTGATCTCAGGTTTTTTGTTAATCAGAAGTGTTGGTATTTTTGTCAGGGTTTTTTTGGGTTGCAGTCAGAATTCTTTCCTATACTTCTCTATCTAGACAGATTGGGCCCCAGCGTTTGCTCATTCTATTGTCTGTGTCCGTATTTTCTTCTTGTCTAACCGCCATTACATGTTTGGGGGCTTCCTATTTCTTTGGGGATTCTGCTCCGGGGCAGATAGCTTTCATCTTTCTGCCTTTAGGTGTAGTTATCTCTCCGGCTGTGATGAGGCATCTAGGATCACCGTAGGTACGCTCCATGGCTACTTCTAGTGTGGCGGTTAGTTTAGGGTACTGCAATCCAATAGTTTCCAGCCTCTCTGGTGTATTACTACTTTGGCTATTTTTGCAATTTCTCCTCAGCTACCGAAACATAACAGCCACCACAGAGCCCTGATCTCACCATCATCCATTCTGTCTGGGATTACATGAAGGATTTGCACAAGTGACATCCACAGAAGATCTGTGGTCGGTTCTACAAGATGTTTGGAACAACCTTCCTGCCGAGTTCCTTCACAAACTTTGTACAAGCTTAGAAGAAGTGATGAAGGCAAAAACGGTCACACCAAATATTTATTTTTGATTTCTCTTTTTGTTCGTTCAGTTTCCATTTTGCTAATTTATAAATTAATTCTATTCTTAAAGCATTCTTACTTTTCATCATTTGATAAAACTTTTGCACATATATAGTAGTTTTGACAAGAAATATCTTTGCATTGGCATTGTCTCACGGTGCACGTACAATGTCTCTCGGTAATCTAATGTACTACATTACGTCATTACACCACGCGGGATGTTGATACTGTCATGGTGTCGTTTTATATTTCTGCTCCCTCTCTGATAGGGGTCTGAAACTTTAATTGTTTTCTCAAAATCATTTGGGGTCTAGATGGAGGACGGAGATAGCGTCAGTGTGTCCATAGCCTGTTCTCCACCTGTTGTTATTTCGGTCTGGCCCAATCAACCTGCTAGCCAGGCTGGAGCCACAGACCATCTGGAAAAACTGCAGTGTTTATAAAACTGACATAGAGAGTCACCCCAGGGCCCTGACCTCCCACACAAATCTGGAAATCATTAAAACTGGTCTGGCTGTTTTCACTGCTCTGAGCTGAGATCTGGTCCTGAGCACATTTGGAGATCTCGTTAGCAGTGCTGCAATGTAGCTAGTTGTCCCTAATTGTCTGTTTTTGTTAGTTTTAAAGCAGACAGGAGCTTACAAATCTTGAAGCCTTTACGGAGGGGAAAAGGAGAAATCCGCTCCAGTTCTCAGCTCTTTCTGCAGCCTATACTCCATTCACTTGGAAGTTTTCCTGAAAGTTTAGAAATAATCCTGTAGGAAGTAAATTCTCTATTTACGACCTCTTTAGCTGGAGCCGGATAGTGCTTTTTTTTTTTTTTTTTGCTTTCGCGTGGAGTTGGAAGCGCAATTGGATCGAGTATGAAATAATTGACTTAATGAAACACTTTATAACAATGTGCGTGGTGTAATTGTGATTAAAAATATGTCAAATCTCCCTCGGGGACCGTTCTAAGTAGATTTCCTGACGCTCAGGGAAACAAAGCCGTTCTTACTTTATTTTTTTTTATTGGTTTATTAATCGGCTGTTAAGTTTTATGCAGCACAATCATCAGGTTGTTTCCCTATGCTTTTAATAGCGCCAACATATTCCGCGGCACTGTTCAGATAGTGTAATCTTTCACTCTCTACTTCACCTTGGCTGTGTTGGGTTTTGGCACTGGATTCGGGTCAATAATAAAACTGGTGCAATCACATCTGATTCTAGAATTGGTTCCCGTACCGCCACCTGCACTCTTTCCAGTGCCATCATTTTCCCGATATGTTCAGTTTGGCCTAAAAGATGAGCGAATCGATTTGGTCCATCATCCAGGTCATAATTTTGTGGCCGCTAGATGAGCGCTCTGTGAACCTCCTATCTGCTGGCATCCCTATCTCCTCCATTGATCGGCCGGACTGGTGCAATGTCATCACGATGTGACACCAGGCCGGCCAAAACAAAGAGGAGCTGTGGGTGCAAGTAGGAGGCAGTTCGCAGACCTCTGATCCAGTGGCTGCTGGATCAGGGTCCTGCAAATGTATTAATCTCTACACGGCTTATATGGTGGGTGAAAGAAAGGATCTGTCACTGAGACAGGCTACAGATGAGAGCCACCATTTCCTCTGGAAACTTGCTGATAACAGTAAGTTCTAATATATTTTTGTGTGAAGAGTGATGTTTTTGTGGAGTATGGTTTTTCGTGTCTACCCCGCAGATTCTTTATATGATGTTGTGTCTCTGGGGCATGGTCCTGTGCACACATTGGGGACCACTAATTAGTAGAGTTGGTGAGAATCGATTTACCAGACCATGTCAGCAATTTGTGTTTTCAATGGACTGGAGCTCTGAGAACCGCTTTTTAACCTCCAGGCATCCATGGCTCTTTTTTTGAGTAGCCGTCCATGCGTGATGTAATTGTTGTGCCATGATGCACATTGCGCCAGGATGAATAATCAAGAGAAAAGCGGTGGATGGCGGGAGGTAGGAGGTAGTTCTCAGGGCCCGATGCATCGGCCACAGAGCTGTCCTACCTGCTGAACATGGTCTTGCAACTCAATTTGCGCCAATGATAGACCGACATTCTCCATGGGACCTGTTCTCAGCTACTACTACTCTTCCCACACAACTGATCACATAAATCACAACTTTTGAAGGTGTAAGTAATACACAGTATAAATTACCCTTGGAACTGGCCATAGTAGGGGCACTCGGCCATGTAACGTTCTGTGGTTTTACTGAAGGCACCAGCCTAATGGACCCATACTCATATGATATCACTGTTTAGTGTCCTCCGGCCGGGTGATCTTTCTGACTCCATCACTTTGTTCTATTTTATTTTAACGTTGCCCTTGTTATTGCTGTAAAGTCTTTCCTGGGAACAGGTGCCCCGCAGTCTATATCATTGGATTCCTTGGACACCCGTTCCCTTCTGCCCACAGTGAGGCTCTAACCTCGTTATATGTTCTCTGGGACCACAAAGCATCTGGCAGCATTTGAGCGGAGCTGGTTACTGAAATTTTGGCAATATTTATATTAGAAGTGCGTGTCTAATGCATTATCCAAAGCTCCGTGCTCTCCGTGGATAATTGAAATCTCCTGCGTTTTGGGTTATGAGCAACAACCTGTTCAAGGGGCCACAAGAGTGCGTTATGTTTACCAAGATTAAAACACCACAATCTTTTTTTTTTTATAATTTTATTATTGTGTTTTGACATAAAAAAAATGTTACTTTTCTGTCTTTGGCTTATGAAACTTGATTACACAACTTTATTTTTGCAGAAATGTGAAGTTTTTTGTTGTTTATATGTTTGTTTGTTTTTTTTGCTGTTGATGGGGAATTTGAAAATTCTACCAAAACAGTCCTTTTGTGTTGTGGTACTTTTTTTTACACTTTTGAGGTTTAACTAATCAAGCAGTTTTCAACAAAACTAAACAGTTTGAAATGTTTCAAAATTTTGGAAACATGAGCTCAGGCGGGGGAGGAGCGGCAAAATGCAAGATGCAAAATCAGCATATTTACACCACAAAAGTGGCGTAAATTACAACAGGAATTTATGCCAGCCTCTGACCACTTACAGCTCCAGCAAGGTGGATGGGATTTATAGAAATCTCGTGCCCACTGTGCTTTTTTTATGCAGTATAACACGGTTAGTGTTTGAAATCCACAACATGTCAGTTTCTCAGGCGGGTATGCTGAGTTTTACTTACTTACTGCATATTCTCCACCCATTGTATTCAATATTTAATGGACCCATATTTACATAGGTGATGATCACTAAAGGAAGCCATTCCGATCCCGGTTGGGGTCAGTCACATAGCCTGCTGCCTTGCCATACGTGATCACAATTTTATATAAGTCTGTGTCTTTATATATAGATCCAGGAACCAGCAGTGGATACCGCGTTCATACTCCCGCCTCATATATCGGTATTAACCCATTCGGATGACACACAGCAGGACACTGTGTCCTTCCTTTCTTTTCTCCCCGTTTTTGAGCAGTCGGCACACTGATGAAGGTCTTTAGGCCCGAACGTCTCTTATTCTGTACTAATATAGTTCGGCTATTAAAATTACTTAAACTCATATTCTTTCTGAGTGGCAAGTTTTCTGATATACAGTATATGTAGATTGACACTCATTCTGTAACAGACTTGTATGTATTCTTAGTCTGTGGAAATCTGGGACACAATTCCTAAGGATCTGCAGTGGGGTTGATGACTTTTTTTTTTTTTTACTTATTATTGTTTGCGACTCCATAGGACAGAATTACGAGTCACTTTTCTTTTTTTGGAAAGGCAATCGTGATATCACAACATAGTAATAAGTGGGTGAGCGCTAGGGGTGCGGAAGACCCATGTGGGGGGATTCAGGGAACATAAGGGCAGGTTGCATGATTATGTATGAAGGAAATTACTAATACATGTGGGGATCAAATCACTTGCTGCAGTCTGTAAACCATTAAAGAGTTGCCTGGAAATTCTCCGTGTGTACAGAATGAACACATCCCGCAGACACATGCTGTTTCCAGCCTGGCAGCACTACAGAGATCCGGCTCATCCTTCTGTTGCAACATTGTCAGCCCCATTTTGACATTGCACATAGACTCCACATGTGCTCACCAGACCTGAGCACTGTCAGCTGCGCTAGTCAGAGCGAGAACCCTTACCCCACACTGCGATGCCAGAGCACAAAATGCAAACCCTAACCCTTCCCTTACGGTGCCATGGCATCCAGAGGGATTGAAGCATGCAGGTCTCGATCTAGTTTTTATTGATGTCATATTCCAAAAAGGAGTCATTGGCTTCATCTCTGTGTTGAAGTTCTCAAGGTGTAGGTCCTTCTACAGAACTACAGATAAATGTACTATTGCATTAGTTATAATGTAGGAAGGGACACATATCTGTGGTGTCGCCTCCAAGTAACAGGTTTCTGGTATGGTGGCAGCTGCCAAAGTATCTGCATGTCTGCTCCACGACACCTGTCTCCTCTATGAAAACCATTCTCCTCAAGACAAGAGGATTCATTTAAGAGATAACGGGCAGATCAGGGGCCATTTCAGGAAGATATATGTTCAATTGCATCGCTAGAGAAGACGTGACTACAGATGTGTCCACCTTATAACTTTTCTTGATTTGTATTAAGGGGAAAGTGTCATCAGATTATAACCTTCAGTTTAAGATCAGGTTTTTTTGCTAAATATATATTTATAAAAAAATGTTGGCAATGCTTTTTTCCCCCATATCACAATCTGCCTAAAAAAGGAAAAAATTGGAATTGCAATTTTCACACCAGCCACTGGGGCTTATTTAGACTCATATTTCCTGTTGTTCCAGGAAATGCACATGGACATTAGTAGCAATAGATTCACTCAGCTCCTATATTTCGTAATGAAGCAGGTAATGAGCATGTGCAAAAGTCATTGTGAAGGGAGAAGGAGCAGGGGAGCTGTGACATCACCTATTGTGTTATCAGTTGTGTATAGAGAGAGGCGTTACCTGTCATTATAATCCTGCCTGTGATGATAAAGAGCCTGCTGAAAACTGTTCCTGAAAGGACAGAAAGTATGTTTCTAAGTGGGAAATTGCAAGAATACTAATTTTATTTTTAATACAAATTATCATATGCAAAAAAACGTTTTTTTTTTCCAAAACTAAATGTAACACAAAAACCTAATTTAAACAATAAGTAATTATTTTCTCATCAAGAGAATGCCAAGAGTGTGCAAAGCAGTAATCAAAGCAAAAGGTGGCTACTTTGAAGGACCTAGAATATAAGACATATTTTCAGTTGTTTCACACTTTTTGTAAAGTGTAATGTATAATTCCACATGTGTTAATTCATAGCTTTGATGTCTTCAGTGTGATTCTACAATTTTCATAGTCATGAAAATACAGGAAAATCTTTGAATGAGAAGGTGTGTCCAAACTTTTGCTCTGTACTGTGTATATATTTTTTTTTACCATGTTCACTAAATGCTAAAACTGACCTGCCATTATGATTCTCCAGGTCATCACGAGTTCATAGACACCAAACATGTCTAAGTTCTTTTTCATTTAAGTGGTGAAAAAAAATCCAAAGTTTGTAAAAAAAAAAAAAAGCGCCATTTTTCCAGACTTGCAGAGTTCCCATTCTTTGTTCTCTGGGGCTGGGTGAGGGCTTATTGTTTGCGTGCCAAGCTGACGTTTTTATTGATACCATTTTGGGATAAATATAATTGCATTTTATTGAAATATTGCTGTGACCAAAAAAACATCATTCTGACAATTAAAATGTTTTCCTCTTTACGCCGATTACTGATTGGATTAATTCTTTGTATATTTTGATAGATCGAGCGTTTCTGAATTTGACAAATTATCAATGACCAAATATGTGTTATTTTAAATGGGGCAAAAGGGGGGTGATTTGAAATGTAATATATTTTTTAATTCTGACAGCATTCTGACTAAAGTTATTCAGTGGGGCAGTGACGATGAGCAATATTTTTCACGGCCTGAATCTGAGCAGAAAAAATAGATTGCAGCATGCACTAGTTTATATCACGTCTCATTAGACTTGCCCATTCACATCTATGGGTGTGCAAAAAAAAAACTCGGATTTCATATGGTGCCACCACACAGTATCTGATTTTTTGTATTCATTGCAGTTCTTTAGCACAGGAAATATGCTTATGGTCTTGTACAATTCTAATAACTGATGATGTATATAAAAGCGGATTACAAAAATTAGAACAAAATCGTCCAAGTTTTCTGGTTGAATCGTGAACGGTTGTTTATACGCGAATGATTGTTTATAGATGCGTCTCCATTACTAACCCCTGGGCTTGAGGTGAGCTGCCAATACAAAGCTGACATCAACCCCAATACTATTACCACACTTGCCACCGCACCAGGACAAGTGGGAAGAGTGGGTGCGCCATTTCTGGAGCGGCTGAGAGCTGATGTTTTTAGTCTGGGTCGGGGCCATTATCCATGACTCTTCCCTAGCCTATTAATATCAGCCCGCAGCTGTCTGCCTAACCTTTGCTGGTCATTAATTATAGGGGGCCACACGTCATTTTTTGGCCTGGTCATCTATCTATTTATCTATCAATCTATCCATCTATCTATTCTATGTATATATTTATTCCATCCTGACGGGTCACACAGTGTTGGGGTTTCTCGGAGATGGATGCGTAAAAATCGGATGGCACACACATGGTCCGATTTTTTTCTCGCACCCATTGAAAGGCATTGGTGATTCTCGTCCGATATACGAGGACAATCGCAGTATGCTGTGACTCATAGAATAACATTGGTCAGAGTGCAATCTGATTTTTTATCAGCAGATGAGTATGAGCCCTAATACAAATAACTAGATACATATAACTAGGGGGACAATGGGCCTAAAAGCTCCTTTACCATGGCCCGACAATGAATGATTGCTCAACAGTGGCCCCAGATACATTAGACTTATTGGACAATATTAACATTTTTACCCTGCACTAGTAAAAATGTTAATTTCTGGGGTAGCAGCTTCCATTATACTTTGCATAGGATTGAAATAGGATTAGGATTAGGATTGCAAAATATTTAGAGTTGAGAGTCCTCGGTGGTTGATACCTTTTAATGGCTAACTGAAAAGATGGTAACAAATTGCAAGCTTTCGAGACTACTCAGGTCTCTTCATCAGGCAAAGACTAAAACAAAAACTGAAGAATCACATATTTATATACACAAAAGGACACAGGAATAATGCAATAGGTAAGACAAGTGACGTGAAGCAGAACTGTCATTATGGCAGAGGGATAAATATTTTTACACGGTACGAAGATACACATCTTTCCGATTAGGATTGCCTAATTTATCCCGAGAAGTTTGGTGACGTTTTGCTCACCTCCGGCACTTGACGATTATTTTTACTGTATGGAAGTTAAACATTACCAGTCCTGAGGGTCTGCGAATAGAGACACAAATAGGCGATTCACCTCCAACCGTGCATTTTACACCCAGGCCTTACAGCAAGATGCGGGGGAGAAATAAAAGATCCATGCAGGGGGTGCCGTGCCCCACTGATGGAAAGTGTTTCCTCTCCAGCAAGGGGCACAACCGGCAGGGTTTGTGTTTCATGCAATTAACTGCGGAACTTCCAGTGCTGGAGAAGATGAGTGATGCCTGTGTGTTCTGTCCATAATTTATGGATTCCAAGGCTTATGTCCAACCTGGGACATTCCTCCCCTGCTGTGTGCTGGGATTGTGAAGAATCCCTCACTTGAGCGCAGGCAGTGCTGGAGATTCTGGTTTGGATGCACCTATAAAATAGGTATTCTCGGCCAGGAGCATGAATGGCTCTCCATTCTCAAGGGGAAACATTGGTTATCAACAGCCGTAGATCTTTTATGTCACAAATTTTAACTACTGTTATAAATATGGGAAAAGATCCGTGGGTCCTGAAATCCAGGGGACGGTCATCAGTCTTTCCCAGATGCAGCAAAAGTTTCTTGTGTTCTTTTGGATCAACAATTTGTTTATTTTACTTTTAAAGCGCCATCATGTTTTGCAGCATTTTATAGACATAATCATCTTTGTCCCCATTGGGGCTCACAATATAAATTCCTTATCAGTATGTCTTTAGAGAGTAGGAGAAAACCGGAGAAAACCCACGTAAATACGGAGAGAACATACAAAGTCTTTATCTTCTCCTTGGTGGGATTTGAACCCAGGACTCCGCACTACAATGCGAGCCACTGAGGCACTGTGCTGCCATTAGACATTTATTGCTTCATATTATCATTTGGATAGATATATTTTCCCAGTCCTCTCACTGTCATTGCAACATTGGCAAACCCTCTTCTTTCTTTTGAAACTACGAACAGTTAAATTATTTTAATCCACAAGTAATTAGTCTAGATTAGGGCTTGTGCAGAAGATCATATATTTGGTCTGAGTGGTTCCAACAAAACGTTGGATTGCACTTGGACCAATGTTATTCTATGGGGCCGTGCACTTGTCCAATTTTTTACAAGTCTACCATAGAAAAAAAAATCACAGCATGCATGATTTGCATCCGTAAAATAGATCACACTCATCCATGCAAGTAAATGAGTTGTTAGAAAAAATTGGAGTGCACTTGGATGACATCTGAGTGCAGTCCAGTTTTTACGGACTGACAGAATATTGTGCGCGCCTTACAAGACCTTATCTATTGTTTCCTTGAATTGCAGAATATGCAGATTGGGTCAGCACATAGGATCAGATTACCAAGTTTTCTGGATTCTTAACCTGCTTTACATAAACTATACTGACTGATTTAAATGAAACACTTTGGACATGATGTAAATGGTAGAACAACCTGCAGTAATTTCTCAGATCATCTTTCTGCCTGCACCCCGAAATCATTGATTTATAACATAAAATCTTTCTTTTCGTTGGGCAAATACTCATATCTAGTTCACCCATGACAATAAAATCCAGAAACCTACCTTGATCTGTGACGTAAAATGTCAGCGTCCTCACTGTGAACTCCAATATTACATTGTATACATTCACATTAGTCATTTCACTCTTCACGCTTGACTTCATCTTGAACCTTTAGTCCTTTTCTTTTTCAAGTAGTTTGATTATATTTTCATCATTGTAACAAGTCAGAAATTTGTGATACAACTTTAGAAAGATTACAAAACATGTTGTAACAAATACAAAAAAGACAAATAAATGGCACTCAAAGTCATTTACAACAAAACAAATAAGCAAAACTGAATTTTCGGATTCCAGATTTGGAAAAAATTGTCTCAACTGTCATTTAAGACCTTCAGTCCCTTTTTTCTTAATCTAAATGGAAACTTTTGTTGTTCATGATGCATACTTGTGGTCCGGAAGAAATTGCTGACACCATATAGTAAGTGTGTCCTCCATGTCCACAGTTCCAGCGCACTCCTTTTCCTCCCTGAGTTGACCGCTTCCACAGCTAACCTGGGTTCACAATACCATCATTCTCTTGATAGTTAGTAGTCCTACAATTATCTTATCAGAATACCCAGCCCTCTCCCTATAATAAATATTAGGCCGGAGTCACACTAGCGAGAAATACGGACGAGTGCTATGCGAGAAATAAAAATCGCATTGCACTCGGATCTATGTTAATCTATGGGGCAGCTCACATCAGCCGATTTTTTCGGCCATATTATACGTGTTGAGAAAATTGCAGCATGCTACTATTGTCACTGTATTACGCCCGTAAAACACCAATGCAAGTCTATGGGTGCGAGAAAAATACGGATTACACATGGAGCAGACATGTGACTTGCGAGAAATACGCACCGGTGTCCTTTAGAAAAGCCGGCAATTCAGTGTGGTATACTGTAAAATCACACTGACATGTTTAATAAAGAATCGAAAGAATAGATATATACACATAGAATACATATATATATATATACACATGTCATTGAGACACATATATATATATTTATAGTTCATAGAGCTCTACATAGCATAATAGCCGCTAAATCAATTGCCGGCTTCTGTAAAATCATTACAGAACCCGACATGATATGACACATGGTTTACATATAGTAAACCATGTCATAGTAAAACAATCTATATATGTCAGTGTTTAATAAATTTATTAGTTGGTGTTAGGAAAAATTTGGAACTCTAGGGGTTAAATTTAAGGCTATAATTGCGCAAAAAAAATAGCGTGGGCTCCGCACAATTTTCTCCGCCAGAGAGGGAAAGCCAGTGACTGAGGACAGATATTAAGACCCTAGAGAGGGTTTTTGGGCCCCCCCGGATACAAACATCTGGCCCCAGCCACCCCAGAAAAGGGGCATCTATAAGATATTATATGTCTATTTTGCAAGCCGACTAAAAAATCTCGCCATACGGATACAAAGCGGATGTCGCACGGATGCTTAGATGGGAGAAAATCGCTTCCTCGCATTACAATTGGATGACATACAGATCACTGTTCATGAAACATTTGTGCGATTCTCGTCCGTGAAAACGGACCGTATTTTTATACGTTGTGTGTGACTCCAGCCTTACTTCCAAGCACCCCAACAACAACCAGCTAACAAGAGTCCCAAGAAGAATAAACATCAGCCGTGAAGGAAAGAGCTAGTTCTTGGAAAAAAAAGTTTATAGGTGAACACCAATGTTCTTGTACCCAAATTCTTGTTCTTTATGGACTGACAGCATGGAGAAGATATAGACATTTTCTTCCCATCTTTTCATCATCTGAAAAATTGGATCACATGGTGATCACACTCTGATCAAACTCTGACCAGAGTGTCATTAGCATAATCCGACCGATTTTCTTGGATGAGAGAAAATACAGTCATGTGACCCAGTGAGGGATATTTTCTGGTTTCAACTGTACATTGGTCATGAAATTTGCCATGGTTGATGGAAGTATCCTTCGCTACATGGTGATGAACAATTATTTTCTGGTCTCAACTGTACATTGGTCATGAAATTTGCCATGGTTGAGGGAAGTACCCTTCGCTACACGGTGATGAACAATTATTTTCTGGTCTCAACTGTACATTGGTCATGAAATTTGTATTGGGCGATGGAATTATACTGCGCTACTGGAGAAATGACAAGCCACGATGGAATATGGAACGTTGGTTTATTGTCAACGTGTTTCAGAGTCACTTCGAATCTAGATCTCGTTGTAAAAGCATAATTATTTATTGATCCATCTTTACTATTTGGATAAGACCCTATGGCGCTTTTGCACTTTTATGTACATCGGTGACATTTTCAACTTGGGATCGTGGCTGTGAACAAAAACCCTATTGTATGTTAAACAGCTGAAATAGATTGCTCCGTAACCTGTCATCAGGTGCTGAGTTTACTGCTCTCACTGCTGTTGCCCTTCTCACCACCGGTGATCCATCTCACTGTCATCTTGATCGAGCTGTGAAACACAAATTACTTTAGGTTGTAATTCCGAAATGTAAAGTAGAACACCTGTTAAGCTGGTGGTAGGGCAGAATGATAAAAGCAGACCTGAAGTAATTAAATACATGAAATGTTTGGTAAAGGTTGCTGCAGGTTAAAGCTAACAGTGCTTCCTATACAGATAGCAATCATGGTATTGTGCAGAACTGCTGTACTTTCACCACCAAACCCATGGTATAATGCAATATTTAAAGGGTTTATCCAGGACTTTTTTTTTGCTATGGCCTAAAAACTAAAAGGAAGTTAGATGATGACTACCTGTCTGCTTTACCTGGTGCCAGCACAGAGTGGTCACAGATTTTGCTGTTTGGTGTCAACAGAGAAGTTCTTCCACTTTTGGGCTGCTCTGTCTACAGGCTAGGACTGGTGACCTCAGTTGACAATTGACTCCTCACAGTTAGGCATGACACCAGAAGTCACACTCTCTTAGGCCCCTTTCACACGTCAGTGTCTTCAGTATGTGGCGACAGTTTTATCACGTACCGGAGACACTGACACATGTAGACCCATTCAAATGAATGGGTCTATGTACATGTGTTTTGACAGACCGTGTGTCCGTGTGCAAAACACGCAGACATGTCCGTTTTCACACGGACACATGAACCGCAAAACTTGCCGCACACAGAGAACAGTGCACACTGTCCTCCATGTGCACGGAAGGCCACTGGGGAAGAAGCGGCTACTGTAAGCCGCTGTCCTCTGGCGGCTGGTGCTGAAGCCGGCTGTCATTCTGAGGATAAGGTGGCTGGCTCCACTACCGGCAAAGAAGCCTTCAGTAGCCCGCGTCATGAGGAGCCAGGACACACCTGCCTGGGCCGAGGACAGCAGTACGTATCTGGCCCGCAGAAGGCGTAATTACAAGGCAGCACGGCGGTGTCGGGAGCGGTGCAGGATGGATGAGCTGCTACTGGAACTGCACGCCATGGAGCTGCTCCAGGAGTACCAGCGCCTGAGGGCCACCCTGCACGCCCTCTAGCTGGGCCCACGTGTGGCAGATTGGCTGGTAGGAAGTTTCCCGGTACAGCCCGGAGCCCCGTACATGACCTGGAGCGCAGCCCCGGTGTGCCCGCCGCTGACCACCAGTGCCGAGCCTGTGCCCTGCCATGTGTTACACCCTGTGCGGGCAATGCCTGCCCCCTCACCCGCCAGGGGAAGCCCTAACGGGTCGTCCAGCGCTGCATCACCTGCCCGGACCCTCTGCCACCTGCCCCATAAGCTGAGTCTGAAGGGTGGTCGTGTCCTGAGCTGGGAGGATGGCGCCAGAGAGCAGTAGACCCTACTGTGCGACGTTTTCCTGGATATGTCGCAGGGCAGAGACCTTTCAACCTCACAGGAGACCTCTGTTCCACGTGTGGAGTCTTGGAGAATGGCCAGGAATTAACTGTCCTCTGTACTGAGAGATGGCGCGTGCCTGCCAGCAGACAGTGATGAGCGGTATATTAAAGTCCGAATGACAGAACATGTTACCCCCATCATCCGACACCTGCTGTCATTCGGACTTTAATATACCGCTCATTGTTCTCCTCTGCTCGCAGGCAGAGCAGGGAGAATGACAGCCGGCTTCAGCAACAGCTGCCGGGGGACAGTGGCTTACAGTAGCGCTACTTCCCCGGCGGCCATCCGTGTGGTTCTCATGCGGCACATGGGTGGCACATGGTTGCTGCCACACATGTGCCGCACATAGTACACACACAGACACGGGACACTGATATCTCCAGTACCGTTTTTTCCATTATCGGAAATATCAGGACGTGTGTAACCGGCCTTAATAGAAAAGAGCAGAAGAGAATGTCGCTGCTTTGTTGGCATGATGTCATTGGAAGCCGAGGAGTCGCAGGCAGGAGCAGACTGTAACAGTTCACTGCCAGCAGAGATCAGTGCTTGACAAAACAGGCAGGTAGGTAGCAACTACTTGCCCGTTAGTTTTATGCCAATAGTAAAAACAAAATCATGGATAAATCCTTTAACTACTTGTGGACTTTAAACGTCACTGCACAGACGAGTATTTGCACGTGATGTACAGATGAGGGAGTGGGGAGCCGGCTGTCAGACACAGCCAAGTCCACATTAGGGCATACAGAGACATTTTATTACCATCTCTGTCTTCTCTATCACTGTATACACATACACAGTGCTGAGCAAGCGCTGTGTATACAATAATAGGAGGTGCTCCTCTTCCTTACTCAACTGTCTTGTGACAGCTGGGTGTAGGGATTGATCAGGAGCTGCTGGGTCATAGCTAGCTCTGTTATGCAGCTACAATTTCACTGTAACTGGGGCTAATATACCAGTCCTGATACCAGGGGAAATACGATTTTTTAAAAATTATTTAAACATTCTAATGGCCCCTAAAGGTCTTTTATGGCACAATATGTAACATAAATGAAAAATAAATGAATAAAAATTAGGCAAATAAATAAGAAAAACTTGCTGCTAATTCAATAGTTTTTACTAGCCCAGTCCCTTAAAAAAGGGTTAATCCAATATATAAAATGAATTCTTACACAAAAGGGAACAAATTTTAAAATTAATTTTAGTGGTCATGAAAAAATAAATAAAAAACAAGAAAAACAGATACATATTTACTTTATATCAATACCCAAAGGAGAACAATTTTGTACAGCTCTATAAACAGCATTTAGGAAAAAAGGAAAAAAATAAAAAATATGCCTGGTCAGAAACAGGGGTAAATGGGCCAGTCCTGAGCTATTTATAGGGTTTCCAGGATTGAGAAAACAGAAATCTTGTCACACCAGTCCATGGATTATATATAACGTATTTGGTATTGCAACTCAGATCTATAAAAGTGCACAGGGCTGAGCTGCAATGCGACAAAGAACCTGTAAGTCGAAGTGATAATAATAATAATAGTTATGGTATTTTTTTAAAAACAAACAAACAACCAAAAAAAAAACATGTTTTTCTAACCCTGGATATCCCATTTATGTGCTGTTTTCTTGATTTATGACTTCCACCAGTAAAGTTACTGTGGAAAAAACAGTAAAAAAATATAATCACCACAGGGATACTGACGTTATGGTGAATGGATCATGCACACAGTAACGTAACAAATTTAGGGAAATCCACACATCGGAACAATTGAAGTTTTCCATCATTGCTGCTCTGATTAGCGGTGACTATTCTCACAAAGTACATGTATCTTATCCCAGAAATCACTGAGTAATGAACCATTGTCCTCTACTCACCACATCTTCAGATACTTCTGTGTGATCACTGATCAGCTGAAAACTCACATTTCCTGTTTAGAAAGGAGACATTTCACCTCTATGTGAGGATGATGTCAAGGACGGACACTACAACAGGCATGGTGATTACAGATCTGGGATCATAAGGTCCATGCAATTGTAAACAGTGTTGTGCGCGTTTGAAACCTTTCCTATTACTTTAATGAATCTGAATATATGGCAATTCAGATCCCATATGAGTGCGGTCCGATTTATTCACAGACCCATAGACTTGAATTGCCAATTTTGATCTGACACTCAGATCAAAATTGGACATGTCACTGCTTTGTATGGACTGCTCAGTCCATTTTAAGAATTTGGCACAAAAAAAATTATTAAATACCACAATAAAAGTGACTTCAATAAATTGCAAATGATGAATCAGGCCCCGAGTCTTTTTGCTAAGGTTTTTGGAGCAGAAACTCCAAAGGCCAATTCATCATTGCATTTCAGCCAATTTTTTTGCAGGAAAAGTAATGGCCGGAGCTGAGTCTCCCTCCCCTCGGGAAAAGAGGCGTGGGTGGAGGCCAGCATGA
>VIAB01002436.1:1852-18945 GCA_009801035.1 Oophaga pumilio
CACTTTTTCACACAGAGCCCTGTAGGTTTGGATTTCTTTTTCTCCTAATAATAAAGACCTGCATGTTGTATTTACTTGTGTTATCTTTGTCTATTATTTAAATTTGCTTGGTAAAATATTGCAGTGTGACAAACATGCAAAAGAATAGGAAGTTTTTTTTCACAAAACTGGACAAATATGTAAATTATTTTATCTCCTTCGTTCGTACTAGATGTTCTCATATAGAATACAATATATGTGACGTTTAGTAAGCTTGCTGTGGAGTACAAAGAAGAGATGAGCCCCATTATGGCGCCCCAGGGACCCCATTATGGTACAAAACTTTGCAATTCCAGGCAGAAGGATCTAGTGTGCAATGTTCCACCTTTGTTTGCAAAACAGTGCATGCTATGGATATATCCATGAACATGTACATATATGCATATCAACATGTAAATTATATTTTTCCAGTCTATGCTAGATGCTATCATATAGATTACATACAGTATGTAAAATTTACCAAGCATGCAGTAGAGTACAAAGAAGAGATTGACCTCAATGGGGACTCCATTATGGTACCAAATTTTGTCATTCCAAATGGAAGGATCTGGTGTGCAATATATCCTAATATATACAGTATATATTATCAAAAAGAATACACACACAATATGTGAAGTTTAGTAAGCATGAAGCCAATTAGAAAGAAGAGATCGGCCCTAACGAAGACCCCATTACAGTACCAAATTTTATCATTTCAATGCTGGGCCCCGTTTCCAAAAGGACTCGAGCCACATGATCTGCCTGTATACATACAACTTTAACAAGAAAGAAATACAGATACAGACAGATAAAAGTTACAAACTCCCCATCAGGCCATCCTGGTGAGCTGAATGACAGATTCTCAGTTAGCTCATTCTGCAGTCAGCAACAGACAGTGCATCACACAGCCTATAGAAGGCAAATAGTGATCAATTTTTAGTGAAACCCAATTGCAAAAATTAAATTTACCATGCAAGTAAAAAAAAAAGATCCCTGAAGGTGGTCTACCCCTTTAAGACATGAAAGCAGCACAGATTTTTCTGTTTGTTCGGGGTCTCAATTATTAAAACCTTCCACAATGATATACACATCTAATATCACTTATATTGGGACAAATACTCAGATCATACAGACCCAACCTAGTCAGCTGCAGCTTTTACATGTGTTACCTATTGCATTATTTTGGCTCATTATATCTTATAAACAAGTACTATAATATGATTATTGTGGCTTACAGTTTATCCTGCAAAAGCAAAGTATAAGGTCTATGAAGACATGTTTATCAGGTTTACTGTCGAGACACTTGATAAGTCAGGTCTATTATGTTAGTATTAGTTTTTGTCACATTTAAGACCAGTAAATCTGCCTTATAATAATAATAAGGGGCCACTAAGCTCCCAAACAAGAACCTGGTATAATAACAGGAACGTAATCCTCCGCTCAGCCCTATAATACGGGACTTCATCATGAGCCGTCAGCATTCCACCATGTTCCTCAAGCATCTGGAATACCCTTAGGCCAGTAACATTCCTTAAATATTTTAGGAATGGGCCTGATCAGCTCCAACCCCCTCAATCTCGTCTACATATTAACCAGGGGATCTTCCACCTTTAACCTAAACAGTTCCAAAAAATTCCGCAAGAAATGTATGAATGCATGGATAATTCCCCCTCAGGCTAGAATATAAAGTCTCATACAGTTAGGCTATGTTCACATTGTGTTTATTTCCTTTGTTCATGTCATTATCCTTTTTTTTACTGTACCTAAAATCATCCTAAGCTTAGTTGCTGTGACTTCATGTTTTGAAGTAGAGGTATAGACCACAATATTTAATTTTTTTATTAAAGACATTTTCCCCGAATCATCTCTTGCCCACAGCATCACTGGAAGCGCCCCAATTTAGACCCTGCCAATTACAAATAAATGAGTCCTACGAAGTGACATTTTTTTTACCTGGTCTAAACGCCGCTGTTCTCCTGAATCCGTCGTTGTTTTTATTTTTTTTCTCCGCCTCTCCGTTCCCGAGATATGGCCTCCTCTTCCCAGGAAGTAAATCTACTCTTTTAGCCAAGTAGGCATGGTCCTCAACACTTTTCTGTGGGCGGTATTTTACAGAACACTCCCACTTGGCTAACAAGACAAGATTTATATACAGGAAAAAAGGGGCCATATCTCAGGAATGGAGAGGCGCAGAAACAGAAGAAAAACATCGCCGGATTCAGGAGAACGGCGGCATTTACACCAGGTAAAAAAATTACGTACTTATGGTAAGTGATAGACTACAAAGAAGACCTATCTCCGTTTGTCCCTTAGACCTCGTGAAGTAGAATATTTGATGCTCGTCTGCAGTTCTATTCAAATGGGGGATATGGGACCACTAGTTTCTTCCCCCAGCAGTGGGTCTCCCAATAATCAGACATCTATCATCCTGTCAATGGCTAATGTGATGATTATTGGAAAAAAAACCTTTAAGAATGAAGCCTATGGGTTTATATAGCAGAATTTGTCAAAGCCTTCCATCGAATCTGAAAATCCTACAATGAAAGACTCAAATTTGATGTAAACAGACCTTCACTGTTAAAATTCTTTACCTGCCCTCATCAGGCTTATATATTCACTAGTATACACAAAAAAACCCTATGGCAATAATGCCGGTTGGTACAATACCAATAGTCCCAAACAGTGAAAGAGGAACACCCGCTCCAAGAAGGCATGTGTTACAGGAGAAATCAACAGAGCAACCAGGTGAATCAAGTATAATTAATTTTTATTCAAAAGTACATCATAACAAGTATATCACAATAAATATTAAAAAAAAACAAAAACAGAATGGAACCAAATGTACCACAGGAAAACCCCCCACAGTGCTAATGCATGCATAAAACAGCATATAAGAATGAAAACATGTTTAAAGTGCTAGTGCGTAGGTTGTTGCATGCATTATATGGAAAAGCAACTGGTGAATGGGTCCACAATATCAGTGAAGGCATAAATGTCCGTATATGAGCAAGGGTCTAAGGGGTAAGGTTTCTCCTTCTGGAGAGTGACATACCAGCTCTGGCATGTCGAGGTAAGAAGGCTTATTCGCCGTGCAATGCTCCCCTGGGAAATTTAATATGCAAATTGTAGGATCACTACTTCCAATAGGTGGCGCTATAGAGTACAAGTCCTTTTTTTTTTTTGAAGAGGCAATTTGCGTATATGAGCAGGAACCAAAAGCACCAAAAACTCACCAAATGATGTAAAGCACCGTGGGTGTCCCTGGGCCGGGCACAAACAGACCCCGACGTGCGTTTCGCGTGCAGGAAGCACTGCTTTCTCAAAACGCGCGTCGGGGTCTGTTTCTACCCGGCCCAGGGACACCCACGGTGCGTTACATCATTTGGTGAGTTTTTGGTGCTTTTGTTTCCTGCTCATATACGGACATTTATGCCTTCACTGATATTGTGGACCCATTCACCAGTTGCTTTTCCATATAATGCATGCAACAACCTGCGCACTAGCACTTTAAACATGTTTTCATTCTTATATGCTTTGTTATGCATGCATTAGTACTGTGGGGGGTTCTCCTGTGGTACATTTGGTTCCATTTTGTTTTTGTTTTTTTTAATATTTATTGTGATATACTTGTTATGATGTACTTTTGTATCAAAATTAATTATACTTGATTCACCTGGTTGCTCCTTTGATTTCTCCTGTAACACATTATATATTCACTAGGCCTAGTGACGTTACATCCATAGTGACTTAATATCATGTCATCCTGTAAGCCAGTAGCAAACCTTCTAAACAAATACATCCCACAAAAGACACCATTTGCTAGTACAGACCCAGACCACCACCCAAAACTAAAGACACCCGAAAGTAATACAGATCCTGACCAGCCTCTTAAACAAATACAGACCCCAAGTGTGACCGCCTAAAATTATACAGATCCCTGATCAGACCATCTACACAAACACAGACCCAAGACCAAAACCTCTAAGCAACCACATATCCTAGACTAGACCTCTAAACAAATACAGATCCAAGACCAGACCTGTGAAGAAATATAGGCCTCAGATCAGTACCTTAAACTACTACTGACCTGACCCATAAACAAATACAGACCCCACGTGTGACCTCCTAAAATTATATAGTCTCCTGATCAGACAATCTACACAAACACAGACCCAAGACCAGAACCTCTAAGCAACCACAAATCATAGACTAGACTTCTAAACAAATACAGACCCAAGACCTGACCTGTGAAGAAATATAGACCACAGATCAGCACCTTAAACTACTACTGACCTGACCCATAAACAAATACAGACCGATGTCTGACCTCCTAAAATTATATATTCTCCTGATCAGACAATCTACACAAACACAGACCCAAGACCAGAACCTCTAAGCAACCACAGATCATAGACTAGACCTCTAAACAAATACAGACCCAAGACCAGACCTGTAAAGAAATATAGACCACAGATCAGCACCTTAAGCTACCAACCTGACCAGATCCATAAACAAATATAGACCGATGTCTGACCCCATAAACGACTATAGACCCCATGTCTGACCCCCTAAGCTGACACAGACCCCAGATCAGACCATATAAACTAATACAGACCCCAGACAAGACCCGTTAAACTAATAGAGACCACAGAACAGACCACCTACACCAACTTAGACCCTAGACTAGACTCCTTAAACTAAGACAGACCACAGACCAAACCAGATATCAAACTACATTTATCACATAGGCTCCTGAGATGTTTTCTGTTCTTTTTTTCCTCTAAATTTAACCCACCCCTTTGTTAATTTCTTGGCAAGCATTGTGACATGTTATCCAACTTCTCCAAGCTCCTGAATGGTAAAGCTTTTGTTACAACTTCTGTAAAAGCTATGACAACAGCCATATGGGTCGATGCCCGTGTTTATCAGTTATTGCTTCTGGGAAAGGTGAAGGGATGACTCTAGGGGGAAATAATCTGAATTCCATAATAACACAGTAATAGGTCATAATTATTGGTGGACTCAGACTGTACATGAGTTGCCTAGTATTGTAATTATTCTTAATTATCGGCCTCATTATTTTATAGGACTGTTGTGTTCTGGACAGACGTAGCTGGTATCAGCTCCAGTACCGAAAAACGACAGCGAGAAACAAATTAACTCTGTAATATCAAATTCTGCCTTGTAATAGCTCTGCCAGCTTGAGCTTGGCATAAGAAATAGCACATGTAACCACAAGATACAGATGTACGAATCTGGCAGAAAGCACAGGGGTGCAGAGGTAACAGAGGGTGCAGAGGTAACATAGGAAACAGAGGTAACACAGGATACAGAGGTAACACAGGATACAGAGGTAACACAGGATAAAAAGGTAATAAAGGTTGCAGACGTAACACGGTGCAGAGATATCACAGGAAGAAGATGAATCTGGCAGAAAGCACAGGGGTGCAGAGGTAACAGAGGGTGCAGAGGTAACACAGGGTGCAGAGGTAACACAGGGTGCAGAGGTAGTATAAGGTACAGAGGTAACACAAAATACAGCGGTGGCACATGGTGCAGAGGTAGCACAGGATAAAAAGGTAATAAAGGTTGCAGACGTAACACGGTACAGAGATATCACAGGAAGAAGATGAAACACACAGTGCAGAGTTAGTAAAGGGTACAGAGGTAACCCAGGATATAGAGGTAACACAGGGTGCAGAGGTAACACAGGGTGCAGAGGTAACATAGAGCAAAACGTAGCTCCGAGTGCAGAGGTAACACGTGCTGCAGAGGTAACACAGGGTGCAGAGGTAACAGAAAGCAAATGTAGCATAGAGTGTAAAGGTAACACATGCTGCAGAGGTAACATATTGTGCAGCGGTAACACAGGGTGCAGAGGTTACACTGAAGGCCTTGATCTATAAAAAGACACCATTATAAGTAGTGCAAGGAAATTGGAAGGGGGCCCTGGTACATAATTTGCACTTGGCTCAGGAGCCCTCTATGATACTGTGCCCCAAACCATGCTTGTTACCACCACATGGTGTTGGCAATTTAGGGACAGTTTAGTTTTACATTTTCATGCCACCCAAAATCCAGCCTGAAATCACCCAATAATAGATGCACTTAATGCTGTGTAAACCCCTCATTTTCAGCCTGGGACACCACAAATTTTTGGAAACTGTTTCTGAAAAATTGGGACAGTTCCAGGAAATTTGCGATAGTGAACACGTATGGCGACATGAAAAGAAATCTGTGATTATCAGTACCGTAATTAGTCAGCCTTGTGGCCCCTTCATTATTGACCCAGGTGTTGTTTAAGGTCTTTGGGCCTGATGGTGAATCGGTAATTGGGCCCTCACGACTTATGAGTGGATTTTTGATGCAGTTCTCATGGATGTTCCTCAGGGGCGAAGGCAGGGGTGGGGTACCTAGGACTTTTGTCCTGGGTTCTGGTTTCGAAAAGGGGCTCCAACAAGACAATACCTTTGCCTGGGCCGGGGTATTTTGATATATTGTGAGAACATTACATCGAACCCATTGCCCCTGGCTTTACCTATTCCTATGACCCTCTGGCCAATTTTCCACTTCTGTGTTGACAAACAGTGCAGATCCTCTGGGGAGGCGAGGCCTTCACTGGTTCTTGCCACCCAATAGCAATGGAGACGTCACCCTATATCTACCTTAAAGAACTCTATAGCGGCTCCATTGTCCGTCGCTATGGTAAATACGCCCATGGCAGACATCTTTTTATGGCAGGAGTATCTACGGTTCTTGCAACCCTTAAAGCTCCACTGATGGTCCTAGGATTGGGTGGAGGATCTTGTGAAATATTACTATGACATGTCAGAGGAAAAGCAACTTCTGATTTAGGGTTCGGGGGGGTCACCTTTTTAAATTTGGGTTTGGGGAGTGAATCTTTTGGGCCTTAAAGGGCAACCAACACTGGTCTTTAATGGTGTTGTTCTTCTAAAGGGATGTTTTGGGCCTCCCCTAAGCATGGGCCTATGGTACAACTATAGTAACACCCCCCGAGGGTGATAATTAATATTCCCAAACTTTCTTAAAATGAAAAAAGTGAGTCCCTAAATAATGAACCGCAGCTGCCGAAAAAAGGGGTGTGGGTCTTTACATATATCTCATCCAAAAACATGGGGACAAATCCGTAGGGACTTATCTCGGCATCCTGTGGATACAGTCAATACAGTGTAAAAAACAATTCCCACCATTTCAGCTGCGACGTCTCCGATATCATCCCGCGGAGCTCTAGCAAGTTACAAAATCGGTGATTTCACATATTGCCGGGGATCTTCTTTAAGAAATTCTAATTTTGGTAAAAAAAAAAACTGATCGTGAATCGAAAAAGATCATTTGCTGTTTCTAAGAATTTTTTTTTAATAAAAAAGGGGTCGATTTCCCTTTAAGGCATAAAACAGTATAGAAATAGGATAATAGTAAAGTTGAATTTGTAAAAACTTTATCGACATCAAACGAAAGGTACGCTAAGAATCCAGACAAAGGTTATCATATTTATCTGTGTTGTTTCTAAGTGTTTTTTTGGAGAAATTCCTGCCCACAAATACTATCTCCCTCCACCATCGAGTCGGCCAGAAGTGTCTCAGCATGTCTTCTGCTCTCTTGTTTCCTTTATTCCTGGAATAACTGCATGACATAAGGACGGCGATGTTCCTCTATTAGGACCCACCCAATTACGCGGTTTTATATTAACAAGGCAAACCGTCCTATTAAAACGTGCAGATGTAGCAGAGCCGAGGTTGTTGTTACATTATAAGATGTAGTGCTCAGATTATTAAATGGGTGCATCATTTTAGAGCGTTGATTAAAAGTGGGGGGTTCATATTTGTGAATTATTCCTGCAGCATTAAGTGCTTCGGAGCTGAAATCCGTGCACGATGTATCTATTCGCTGGTTGGACACATGTGATGTCAGACATATACACTTATTTTATGCAGCATTAAGTGCACCAAATGAAATCAATGGGTATTTTGGAGGTAAGTTTGTACACCCTAAGATCAAAAATATATACACTTAACTTTTCTGCAGCATTAAATGCACCCATTGAACGCAAGGGGTATTTATTATGCAGATATTAGTACTCCAGAGCTGAAATCCGTAGTTATTCGTTGGATCATGGACTCATTGGACCCCCTGTGATCACAAACATACACATTTATTTTTTTCTTTCAGCATTAAGCGCACCAAATCCTCCAGAGCTGAAATCCTTGCACAATGTAGCTATTCTTTGGATGGGCAGATTGGACCCCTGTTATGTCCAAGATATACGATACGATACGATACGATACACTTTATTGATCCCGAGGGAAATTATGGAATATTAATAATAATATATTATATATGCATATTTTTCCTGCAGCATTTGAAATAAGTGGGTATTTAATAAGACACCAGCAGTACCCCAGAGCTGAAATCCTCGCACAAAGTAGAAATTGGCTTAGTGGACAGATTAGACCCCATGTGGTGTCAAACATGCACATGAATTTTTCCTGCAGCGCACTCATTTGAAATTGATGAGCATTTAATAAGCAGCCAATAGTACTTCAGAGCTGAAATCCTTGCACGATTTAGCTACGGCTTGGGTGGACTGTGGACAGATTGGACTCTCTGTGATCACAAACATACAATTATTTTTCCTCCAGCATTAAGTGCAACCAATGGGCATTTAATAAACAGCCAAAAGTAATCATCCAGAGCTGAAATCCTTGCACAATGTAGACATTCATTGGGTGGACAGATTGGACCCCCTGAATATCACAAACATATATGTGTCTTTTTCCAGCAGCATTAACTGCAATAAGCAGCCCACAGTACTCCAGAGCTGAAATCCTTGCACAATTTAGCTATCGCCTGGGTCAAAAAATTAGACCCCCTGTGATCACAAACATACATACGATTATTTTATCCATAGCTTTAAGTGCACCCAATGGGAATATAATAAGCAGCCAGCCCAGCAGTGCTCCAGAGCTGAAATCCTTGCAAAATGCAACTGTTCATTGGATGAACAGCTTGGACCCCATGTAATATTACAAACATACACATGTATTTTTCCTGTAGCATTAAGTGCACTCATTGAAATCAATAGGTATTTAATAAGCAGACAGCTTTACTCCAGAGCTGAAATCCTTATTCTATTTAGCTATTGCCTGGGTCGTCAGATTGGACCCACTATGATCACAAACATACACGATTATTTTATCCATAGCTTTAAGTGCACCCAATGGGAATATAATAAGCAGCCAGCCCAGCAGTGCTCCAGAGCTGAAATCCTTGCAAAATGCAACTGTTCATTGGATGGACAGCTTGGACCCCATGTAATAACACAAACATACACATGTATTTTTCCTGTAGTATTAAGTGCACTCATTGAAATCAATAGGTATTTAATAAGCAGACAGCAGTACTCCGGAGCTGAAATCCTTATACGATTTAGCTATTGCCTGGGTCGACAGATTGGACCCACTGTGATCACAAACATACACGATTATTTTTTTCCTGCAGCATTAAGTGCACCCAATGAGAATTTAATAAGCAACCAGCAATGCTCCAGAGCTGAAATCCTTGCACAATGTATCTATTGGCTAAGAGCAATCAAAGGTGGGCTTCCATATTTTTACCCGTGTGTGCCCTAAAATAAAAAAAGGGGGCACCAACAAATAGTAAGCTGATTCCAAATATCAAATTTAATATGAAAAAAATAAAAAATAATAAAAAAAATATATACGGTATATATTATGGGCTCAAACTGAATGCACAAATAAAGATAAAACACTAAAAATAAAACAAAAAATAAATAAAAATGCAATAAAAAAAAAGCATTAAAAAATACAACTATTTACAGCTCGCTTACCTTTCTGATGAAAAGTTTGCAGCTGGAAGGAAGTCACTGGCTGCTTTGCAAAGAGGCAAGAAAAAAAGGCAGGGGCTGCTTAAAACACAGCCCTATTGAATTAAACTTGCAGACTTTCTCAAAGTTCCTCCCCCTCCGAAAGTTAAAAAAAAAAGTCAAACGCTGGATGAATCCTTATTCCTTATGTTTACAATTGGCAGCCAGTAAAAGCCATTGTCCTCCTTGACATATTCTAATGGGCGACCAATGGGGTCTCGCCTTGCGGGGGAAAAAAAAATGGGTTTAGCCCCTGCTAGAAAAAATGCTTGTCATTCCCCAAGCATGCTCAGAGTCAGGATTCATCAGAAAAAAGCCAAATTCACGCACCCTGCCAATTTCAGCAACATATCCTTTTTTGGTTATGCTTTCTGGGCCTCTGTAAGAAAATCCTCTGACATCGAAGATCATAAGAAACCGTAATCTTACAAAGGAAGGAGAAAGAAAAAAAAAAATAAAACGAGTCGGAATGTTGAGACATAAGAAAAATCAGCTGCTTTAAAATGTGTACGGTGATGTAGCAGAGACGAGTTACATTGAAAAGTTAAATGACAGATTCGGCTCTGCTACATACGTAGGTAGGAGAGCGAGCGAAGGAAAAGGAGAAAATGGGCTGGGGTTGTGGGGGGAAAGCACAGGGTTAATGTGTTTTAAATGAAAACCACATGTTCGGGGGAATGAGAAAAATTGAATGAGACGCTTTGAAAAGACTTGTTTGCCTTCAAGCATCGCCCGAACCAAGCGGTGTTGTAATGTCGTTGCGTTGGCCGCTGGCCCGATAGGTGTGCATGTTTTTGGAACCGCCGTCCTACTACTGTAGGTTCCCGGAGAAGTATCTGCAATAATTTACCAGTTTTGACGTACATCTATATATTTTCGATGTTAGCGACTTACATGACATGAGTTTATGTGATCCGGGGAGGCCGGGATCAAGTTTAATCCTCTCGCTGAACGAATGTGTACGACTGGGTAATGTTGGAAGCGGTTTGCGCGATTGTTATGTCATATTAATTAATAATGTAAGAGAAAATGTATTTTGCAGGGAGTCGCAGATGAAAATGTCTCCTTCCTTGCTTTTAATAGAAAGTAAGGTGTAATACTGCATTTCACCTGTGGGTGTGCTGCAGAGAAAGACAACACTTGCTTCCTCGATCACTCTGATTACAGTTGTTCGCTGGGAGTTCCACCAGTTGGTGATGAGCTCATAAAAAGTGATTGGCTAAGGGCGCAGTCAGACGGCCATATAAATCGGAACGGGATCGGAAAGCAGAGCACAGACTGCCCGGCAGATCTCCCGACCTGAGCGTGACAGCTTCATGTATTTCTATCAGATAAGCCGCCGACCAGTCCATGCGCTGCTTTACGATCTCAGTCCAATTTATATGGCCGTCTGACTGCTCTCTGAAACAAAGAGGTTGTCTGGTTTATTTGTCAGAAGTTAGAGCTGTGAATGAGACTCTCTTGCCTCGGAGGACCAGACATTTTACATGGACAGTCATAAGGGGATATGTAACCCTTGCATTACATAGAGAGGAATATGAAAACTGTGTAATACTCCATTTTACCTGTGGCGGTGCTGCAGAGAAATAGAACACTTGCTGCCTCGATCAATCTCTGATTACAGCTGATTGCCTGGGAGTTTCAGTAGTCGGTCATCCTGTGATCAGAAAAAAGAACTGAGAAAAAAGTGTCTCTTGCACTGGAGGACCCAACACATCCTTACATTACATAAAGAGTCATATGAGAACTGTGTAATACTCCATTTCACCTGTGGCTGTGCTGCAGAATAATTAAACACTTGCTGCCTCGATCACTCTCAGATCACAGCTGATCTATAGGAGTTCTGGAAGCCGGACCCTTTGTAACCAGATAACAGGTAACCCACCTAGCAAAAAGTGATTGTCTAAAAAAAAAAAAAAAAAAAAAAGGTTGTCTGAATTAAAAATGCTATTAGCAGGGTGTCAGATCTGAGAATGAAGAGTTTGTTGTCCTGGAGGACCCGTCACATCCTGACATTACATGGACAGTCATATGAGAGCTGTGTAATACTCTTTTTCACCAGTAGGTGTGCTGCAAAGAAATTAAAAACTTGCTGATTTGATCAATCTCAGATTACCACAGATTGCTGAGAGTTTCAGCAGTGGGACACCGTGTGATCAGCTAATAGATGACCCGCCTAACAAAAAGTGATTGCTAAATCATTAAACAACAGCTTTGACCAATATAAAATATAAAATGGCGGCCTCGCTTTAAAAGCTTATTTGCGGGTCAGAGCAGAAAATGAACATCTTTTGTCCTGGAGGACCCAGCACAACCTTGGTTAACCAATACATTGGGATCTGTGTAATACTTCATTTTACCTGTGGTGGCACTGCAGAGAAATCAAACACTTGCTGCCTCGATCATCCGTAGATTAGAACTGATAGTTCCAGCAGATGGAAACCTTGCGATCAGCCCTTCTATAGAACTGATAGTTAGCTATACTTAGAAAAGATGTTTTTCATTTACTGACAGCAAGCAGAGGCAGAGGTCTTGAAAACAGCGGAAAGGCCGAAACACAATAATTTAGCCCCTAGTTTCTTTCTAGTGATGTCATATGCAATAAATCGGAATCATGATGACAACAGATAACACAGTGAATGTGATGTATACAGCGAAGATGTTGATATTACTATTAATGGAACAGATATAGTAGAGATGACTCAGAGCTCGGGGCAAGGAGTGAGATCATGTTCATACTCCACAGCCCTATATAGTACGTGATCATTTATTGGTCGAGCAAATGGAGACCTTTCTCAATACACAATGAAATTAACGTCTGATTCTCATCATAAATCATCAGAGAATTAAAATATAATTAGAGATGAGTGAACCTGGATAGTGAGAAAACGTCACAGCTTATCAATAGAGATAGTAGAGAAAGTTACAAAACACTGAAAAAACATTACAGATAGTGGTAAAGAACCAAAAGGTTCCTTAAACCTTATGCCTACCTTATCGCAGTTTAATAACACCCCCTTTTTTAGGCCACACCTTTTCATGCCCCCTCTTTTCTTCCTCATTGATGTGCTTCACAAAGTATCCCGGTGTCACGCTCACGAAACTTTTAGTTTACCAAAAGGATACGAGAGCCTTCTGTGGTGTCTGGGAGATTTGCAAACTCTTCCGTGAGTCCAAGAGGTCTCTCCTTTTTCTGGAGACCCCAAATGTTCCTGAAGAGCTTTCAAAAGTGATTTTCTGTGAAGTTGAAGGTGTTCTACAAGTGCATTTTATTACTACATTGAAGGCTTCTTCTGGAGACCAGAAGTTGACCACTGTTATGAGACACCATATTTGTTGGCTACCAGAATTTTGATTCCCATAGGAGTAGATATAGAAAGCTGATGACCTTCCCAACAGTTACATTCGGGACTTCAGTAGGGTATTTATACTATAAATCAGCCTATGTGGCTTCTTTGGAGCCCCTGAAGAGTAATGGCTAATCATGGTTTATTAAACCTCCTCGTCAATTTCGTGATATGAAGTTATGAAGGAATCTTCCAAAAGCATTGTAATGTTAGCAAACAAGATAGGGAGATGGAAAGGTCAAAGTCCTTCTACTCTGGTTGGCGTCACCAAAGGGGATGCCATTTTATAATAGCTCTTAAAGGGGCCTTTGTTCCTTTATATATGTCCCTGATTGCATTATATAAAATTAAAATTCCATGAATTTTTGAGACCTGTTCTTCAGCAGTTCATGAAAGTAGGAGTCATGGTTGTTTTAGGTAGCTAAAAACATCTGATGATAACCGTATGCTGCACCTGGAATCCTTATACAATAGAAACTTCCCCAGATTGATAAATGGACATGTAGAAAACCTTCATGACTTATTATCTGGAGAACTTCTTTTATGTCTAACACAAGGAAATCACACGCATTTTTAAAGTCAGCTATGTGCCATAACAAACAGTTTAAGACATTCCTTAAAATCTCTCCAGGATTACTTGTTCGAAAAGAAAACAGCCATCAAAATGTTGTACAATTCTGTACAATTCGTCTTTGAAGATAGTTTTTAATTTGAGTTGTGTTCTTGTAGGTGCGCAAATTAATTTGTAGGACCAAAGTTGACCGACCACATCAGTATTCCGTGGCTGCCAGATGGGAGCTCTGCCAACTGCCTAATTACCAGCTCCTCTTCTCATTAGCCAACCCGGTGTGACGTTATGTGTGCACCACACACAGTTATAACATTGCACCAGGTTGGCTAATTGAAAGATGAGCCAGGGATGCCGGCAGGTAGGAGGCAGTTCAGGGCTCCATCAGGAGGCCAAGGAATAATGATGTAGTTGCTAGACCAGAGTCCTGCACATTTCCTTGTTAATTTTAAGTTACTTTGTGCTAATTTTACTATGATAAGGACTTTGAGATAGTAGGATCTAGTCTTCCAAAAGGCCTATTATTTAAGGAAAAAGGAAATGTAGACCTTAGACAGCCGTTGGTCAACTTGTTTTATAGATAGTTGTTACTTTACACTCCAGCAAACACATTCACCTGAGCGCACATGCATTTTAAAAATGGGAATAATCAAATAATTCATCTCTGACAAGTCTGCCAGTTGTCTGTCAGAATAAAAGATTAGACATGTTGAAAACCAAGATGTCCAGTTTTTCTTTTTGTCACCATCTGACACTGTAAAAAAACTCCTGTACACTATTGGCCAAAATAGGACAACATTCATCTAATGTGTATGGCCATCTTCATCATTTTTGAAAATTTGGGGTGGTAGGCTACAGATTAACACACTATTCCTCTAAAGGCATAGGTACGGATTTCGACTCCATAATAGAGACCTTAACTCAATGTGCTTAACAACACGGATCAAGGGTTAGTGGGGAAGTAGAAGACCACATCTGAATGTCTCAAGCTGCTGTGTATATACATACACAAAATTTCATGGATGACATATGCATGACATGCTCTTCTACAGCTTCACCTCTGCTCCTGTAGGTTCCTTAATTCGGGAAAAATTCCAGCAACGGTCAACCTTTGGGTATCCCAACAAGTTTTTGGTCATTCTATCGTAGGAGGCAATGCAGGTTCAAAGAAATAACACAGAAAAGGTTGTTAAAACACATCTAGGGCAATTAATCAATTAATTCTACTGGACTATTGATGGTGAATTTACCATGGAGGCCAAACTTGGTCAAATATTCACATTGGTGTCAATGAAGTGAGGAGGTTATAATTAGCAAAACTTGGCACTCCAAAATTGCTGAAGTGATGCTGCGATCTGTCTTTGACATATAGGTTAGAGGAGACAAGTCCCCTATCATTTTAGATTATCAAGGTATCTAGAAAGTTAATCTGTTTGTAATAATGGTGGATAGGGAACTGAAGCTCTGGCCAAACTGAGTTGAAATACCAATGAAAAACCCATAGGGAATCCAATGTGCCGCCCGATATGCAAAAAATGTCATCAATATATCTTTTCCACAAGATCGTATTGACTTATATATCTTCAATTCATGTCATGTAGTCCTTTGTGTAACTTGGCATTACATTGGACCCCATGACTGTACCTTGTATCTGTAGATAAATACATAAATGAAGTGATGAGGTTAACAACTGAATCCTACATATCTCCATACTAGTCACCTTGTGCCAAAAGTTTCTAAAAAGTTAGCAAATTCTACTAGCACGACCTGCTAAGGGCACTGTAGTGTTAGTAAGAAATAGAAGTTCTTCAACACAAAATCTAATTTTTTCATATGACTACAAGATTGATTAATATTCCAGGAAATATAAGGTATAAAAATAGTTTTTGACTTTGGCCAAAATTATAAACACCTCCAAAGCGAAAAGATGTGGGTGACTGCCAAACCAAACAAAGGAAAGAACAATAGGACACTGGCCAAAGAAAATCCAACACGTCCTACCCTCATTTTGTTGAGAACGAAGAGTTTGCGGGATCTGTCAGCATCCAAACGAATTACATCCTGCTCAAATGTATGCCACCCTTAGATATGTTGCCATATTTGAGCCATATAAGGGCTACATAATCCTATCGGACCTTTTAATTTTCATCTTTGTAAAGAACTGTCTATCAATCAATTGCTTTGTGCTATTACTTCACAAGTTCACAGCCAGTGAACCTACACCTGACAATAGAAAATTATAGAGTGAGAACAAGTACTGAATATCATTTGTGACAGCAATGCTTTCCAGCTGAGTCTCGGACAGCCAAATTATACATTTGAGCTCCATGGATGTGCCAAAACACTTGTTTATATGTAGGAAAGTTAATTGATTGATTGCAGGTTAATTAAGGAAATCCTACAAATCTGGCCGGCTAGTACCCTATGAGGATAGAGCTGGATAAATCCTAAGAAGAGTAAATAGAAGAAGATTATCTCCTTGCTTGCTCCATCTAGAATAGGATTGTCCTTGGCAGAACATTCTCAACGCCTCGTATTACAGTGTCGGGAATTAATGTAGGTCGTGAAGGTGAAATTCAGACAGTGATTATGTGCTATACGTTAGACTCATTGATGGGTGTTCATATCAACTCTGGGGTGGCCATGGGACGCAGATAACGATTAGCACATGAAAATTAAAAAAATGTTCTAAAAAATATACATCCAAAGGTATCTATACACCTTAGATAGCTATTGTCCGAACACTCGATGACTATTCTTCCTAACACTCCCATGCACACGAACATTCGGCTTAGCGTAGCACCCATTGGCTATCAATAGAGCAAGGGAACCTTTTTGTACATAGAACTAACGGCTGAACCCGTCTATATCTACAGATTCGGACTTGACTGTAATAGGGAGCCCCAAGTTAAGTCCGATTTTGGACTGATGATCCTTTCTGTAAGAGATAAGCTGCCACCAGAGATGTTTGACAGGGTCTTCCTCATAGAGAACACAGGACAGGAGCGCTTGGAAGAGTATGTTTGAGAGGGTCGGTCAAGATAGCTACCGGTCGAACGACCAGTGCATGAAGGTACTTAAGGCTCATCTGGCAGATTTTATCCAGAAAGAACACAAAGTTAGGAGACCTACATTATACAATCCTTATCTCCCCTAACATAATATGTCATGAGAGAGTCAGAATTCCCCCATACAGATGATGGTCTGTCCCTACCAAAATCATAGAATCATAGAATGGTAGAGTTGGAAGGGACCT
>VIAB01002436.1:48993-59187 GCA_009801035.1 Oophaga pumilio
TATTCTTAGTTTTGTTAATTCTAGGTTGTTTGAAGCCAGAAATTAAATTTTTTTATCCAAACTGACTGATTTAATGACCTGACTTATTGTACCATCTGTGTGTGCGCAGTAGCCATGGTACAGTACAGGGTCTCATCTTCAAAATTTTTTTTAATCAAATCCACTTCACAAACCTTTTAAATTCGTCCTAAAATTTGACGAATTAAAAGAATGGGTAATTTACGCGACTGCTGCCTTCCTTGGTTGTGGTACCCGTTTTTCGGGCTGCCTCTCCAGAATCAAACCCTTCCTCACAGTACTCCAAGGACAACAGCATGTACCGGAGCCTGTACGGCATGGGGGAGGTGGTCGGAAGGGAGACTCTCTATGTGGACAGGTTCAGAAGCAGCAGGCGTGGAGCAAACACCCCTTGCACGGCGAGGAAGAGGTGGATGGCCAGGAAACCACGGCTGCCCTATCTTGTCAACCAACGCACCCAAGGAAATGCTCAGGGTCGCTCAGGAGAGGGGCGATGGCGTGGGGGTCTACGCGGCACCTCAGTCAGGATTAGACCTGCCTCTACCACAGGGGTACTTTTTTGGGGATTCTGTTATATTAAGTCATTTCTCTATCCAAATTTGCAGGGCTACTGTCCTGCTCTTAACCCCATTTTGCTTACTTTTGCAACCCCCTAGCCCTTACTACGACCATTTTTCAGCCATTTTAACTCTCCACTGTTGACTTCTATGGGGCTTGGGGTCAAGTTCGTATACCAAACCGAACTTTGAGCTCCAGTTTGGCCGAACCCAAACATTCACGGGTTCGCTCATCCCAACTCGTAAAGCGATCTGCCCAATCATAGAGAGAATTATGTAGCTTTTTTACCATCCTTTTTTACACTAGACCACCAGGGAACAGAAAGAATATCTACCGTACCTTCTTCTACGCCCCAGACCACCAGGTTCTTACCTACTATCTTCCACTTGACCACTAGAGATCAAAATATTAATTAATTAATATACACTAGACAACTAAGGGTTGATCTACTATTTCATGCTGGACCAACAGAGAACAAAATATTAATCCTCTAATGTACCCTAGACAGCTAGGCACTAACCTACTATTTTACACTAAACTACTAAACCCTGTTCTGTCGTAAGGGTGTCATTGCCGACGTCATGTTGATTGACATTGCTGCATTAGGCAGAGCCAATGTGCGGGAGATGTGGGCTACGTCCTCGCGCCACTCTGCATGCACATACCCTTAGGTGATCTAATTTCTTAAACAAGCCAATCACAGGTACCTTTCTGATATTTTTCGCTGTAACCTGGTCATTGAAGTGACAGGCACTGCATGTTCTCTGTAAAAAGAGATGGGGTCTCCATCACACTGTTTAGGGGGCTGTGAGGTCTCCATCATACTGTTGCTTGTAGGATGTAGGGTCCATTATGTACTGTACATCTATACGTAACAGGGTTATCTGGGACTGTTTACCCCTACGGGGCTTAGCCCTTACCAGCATACTGTGTGCAGTGGGCTATGGGGTCTCTATCATTCTGTGTAGGGGGCTGTGGGGTTATCATACTGTGTGTAGTGAGTTATGAGGTCCATCATAAACTGTACATCTATACCTTAAAGGGTTATCTGGGACTTTTTACCTCTAATGGACTAAGCCTTTATCAGCATACTGTGTGTAGTGGGCTATGGGGTCTATCATGTACTGTACATCTATACTTAAAACAGGTATCTTAGACTTTTTACCCCTATGGGGCTGACCCTTATGAGCAGGTAGTTGCGAACTTCCTGCTTGTGTTTCCCTGCAACGATCTCTCCCAGTTCAGAAGCAATGGAAGGAAACTGAAAGGGAGAATATACAGATTAGATATTAGAAAAAACACGAGAGGTGGTGAGTTCTCCTTCAATGGAAGTCTTCAAACAGAGGCTGGACATATAGCTGTCTGGGAAGCTTTGGTGAATCCTGCTTTGAGCAGGGGGTTGGACCAAATGGCCCAGGAGGTCCCTTCCAACTCTACTATTCTATGATTCTATGAGAACGCTCACAGATCGCTCCTGCCAGCTTTTCTTCTGCTTCCTGTGACATCACATCAACAGAGCAGATTTTTCTCTTCCACTCTGCTTTGTCAACGGGGAGTCACTGTTGACATCATGTTGATTGACAGCCGGCTCTGCCTAATCCATGAATAAGGACTGAGTTGCAGTCTGGAACACGTAGGGAAAGAACTTAGGTATCTTCAAGTATATCCAAATGGCTAAGTTCTTTCCCTACGGGTTTCAGACTAAGGACTGAGTTGAAGTCTGAAATGCGTAGGGAGAGAACGTAGAAATTTGGATGTTTTTTACGATGTGTATCCCATTTTATTTGGAAAACGACTGGAGGACTCTCTTTTTTTTTTGCACCTCTAGCAATGACTAGCTGCTCATGACATGAGACCTAGTCACAAGACCTTACGCTACATCACGTGTCCACATTCGATGTCGCGTAAGGATGCCCACATTCGAGTAAGTTTGCAGTGCCGAAGCGGACGCCACACCACAGCAGTACAAATATTTTTGGTCATCTGTGATAAGGCGAAAGTTACTTTTTCTTTTTTCAACCCAATGCCATTTTTTTTAACCAACGATAGACCCACTTCGGGCTAATTTTTCTTCAGTGTGCATCTGACCCATGAGGCCTAAGGGCAGATATATCATCAAGGCTGGTGAGTTATAGGTCTGTACAAGACCAACGCTGAAAATAAGCAGAGTATTAGGTGTTAATCCCATGGCGTAGTCCACATACCTCCGCAATCTCCAGCCAGCTAAGCCCTTAGAGACATCCTTCTTCCCCGGCCCAATGGAGCTGCAGGTATTCATTAGCTCCAGATTTCTTTGGCTGTTGGCGTTTTCTCGTACACTAATTTAAAAGTCATGTCCGCTGTCTTCATCTCTCATACGTTCTCGCTACAGAAGGAGGCAGTAATATTTTATAGGCGGAGGACGTACAATTATCTTAGATGTAAACCAGGAGTTGATGAACGATAAGCGGCTTTTGACGTTTATCAGATATCGGATCTTAGGATAAATAAATGTAAATGGGATGAAGTTGTTCTAAGTTTTCAACATCTGTCGGGGGAAAATAAAAAAAAAACATGGCTACTCTCATCATACTGTATTTCCTGTTATTTGTTCAGTATGATTTATGGAGCCGGGCCTCGGGGCGTTCTATTATAGCGCTATATTTTACGTGCGGATGACAGAAGCAAACTTGTTTTATAAATGTTTTCTCCCAGGGTCTCAGTGGGTTAAAAGAATAGAAAACTCTCAATTGATTGTGGGCTGTCATGTGGACGCTCCTTCCACAGTGTATGAATGTTTGCCTATTGCATAATGTAGTGACTGGAGGTGTAAAGTATATAAGATTAATTGGTATATAAAGCATCGGGATTGTACATCTATTCTTAAAGAGAACCTTGGCAGTAATGTCAACTCCCTCTCATACTGCATAAATGGGAATACAAGTCATTCAAAGCCAAATCCATCGACACCTTTATATCTTTTATCTGTTGCTGCATTCCTGATAAATCTTTCTTTTAATTCATATGCAAATGATGGAATAAAGTGCTATGGGTGTGACAGAGCACTTCCCGAGCAGCTGCCTCCCCAGTTTATTTGCCACCTAGCGCCAGCCTCCTCAGCTTGATTGACAGATCATGGTTTAATTTCCTTGTCGGGCGTCAATCAAGCTGAAAAGGATGATTCTGGGTGGGAAAAAAAACCCTCAGGAGTCAAAGGGACGGGAAGTGCTCCGTCATGTCCAGTGCACTTAACTCCTCCTTTATATCAGAATTAAAACGCAAATTACTTAATGCAACAACAGATAGAAGATGTAAGATAAAGATACAAGATAGAATGCAACAACAGATAGAAGATGTAAAGATATTGTTGGGATTACGGTAGCTTTCAAAGATCTACTTGTCCATATACGCGGTTCGGGGCGGTTGATCTTACTGACAGATTCCTTTTAAAGGATTATTGCCAACTCTTTTATGGGGCTAGTGATCATTTCCCAATACCACCTGAACAGATTTTGGATGCATTTTTCAGACAAAACCAGTGACAGCGATGTGGGACTTTACCCTTAGTGTTAATGCTGATTTCAAAGAGATGAGCAAATAGATTTCCTGTAGACTGGTCCAGTAGGCACATCAGTATTCCAGCATTTTTTTTCTTTTATTTTTTAGTTTTTTTCCTCTGGGTTATTTTTTCTTTTTCCGTTTTTGCATTTCTTTTAATTTTTTTTAATTTTTCTTTTTTTTTCCTATTTGTTTTTCATTTTTGTTGTCTTTTATTGGGCTAGTCATTAGTTCCCAATACCACATTAACAGATTTTGGATGCATTTGTTTGACCCGACTTGAACTGCCCAGTGACAGCTATGTGTGACTTTACCCTTAGGATTAATATAACATTCTGGCCAGGGTTCCTCAAATGTATTTATTCTTCATTATGGCTGATTCCAAATAAGGATACTCCCATTTTACCAAATCACAATGTCCTACGGGCCTAGGAGGACATTACAATCAAATTTTTGAAACCAGACAAGTCCTTGAAATATTACCTCTTTATAAGATAATATTTCATCGCTCCCTTTATGTGATTTTGTCATTGAATCTGCAGCATTGTGAGTGGAATGAAATGGTTAATTATTAAGACAAAGTTTTAGGCGTCTTCCCGATGAGGTTGAACTTAAGTTTTCTATCTTTTGGGCAAGCGTCTCTCCCATCGAAGGTTAGGCTGACATCGAATCAGGTAGCATCCTATCGAATGGGCAGTCTACGGATCGTTAATAAAAGAGAATTATGAACATAGGTTGAGTCGGACGTCATTTTTACTGCAAATATTTATGTTCCTTGGATTGCTAATAATAAAGTACCAGAACGCGTCGCCTCCCGTTGAAGACCATTAGGAAAAGATCACTAACAGCTGTCAAAACCAAGGAGTCAATAGCCTCAGTCTTTTCCAGTGTTCTCTCCATTTGATGCTAAATTCCACCGATATCTCCAACAACAAAGACGAGTCTAGATTATAAATAAAATCTAAATATTATGACCCTTGATTAGAATCTTCCCTGTCTTTTTGCTATTTCATTCCTTCAGGTATGGACATCTAGATTGCTATCTACACATCTACGATGGGAAACGTCCACAATCCATAAATACATGAAGACTTGTTTTCTGAACCCCTGAGGTGTTCTACAAGGAAACGTCTTCCTTAGGTCGGTTTCACACAACTGTGCTTCCACTAGAGGACTTGTCCGGACCGCCCGGTCCCAACTTTGTGGACTGCTTGGTTTATAACTGTAAGGCAGTTAGCACAGGTCAGAAGACCCGGCGTTTAGGCCAAGTTTTCCGATCTAGCATAGTCCATGCAGTGACGTAACTTGAAGCTTGTGGCCCCAATGCAAAATCTCCAACAGGGCCCCTATCATGATTCTGTAATAGTATTGTTTTTTTAATATGGGCCAAAGGGATAGTTTGGGCCCCTTAGGTCCCCAGGGCTCGACTGCAACCCTTGCTCCTTTTATAAATACTCTCCATGTTTCACAAATGTGTGAAAGCCGCCTTAGGAAGAGGTTTCCTTGTCAAACTCCTCACGAGTTTCGAAAACAAAACTAAGTGTTATTTAAGGGGGGTAAATTGACTTCTTTAGAGAGTGGAAAAATGCTGGTCTAAGCCTGAAGGTGATAACCAGAAAAATATACACCCAACTAAATGGGTTCTGTGGGATTTAAGGTTTTTTTCACAAAGGACATTTTAATTAATAGATCTTGGAATTAAAAGAAGTTTCATAATTGGATGTGTTAAAAAAATGTTCCTGTGCAGAGATAATCTTATAAATGTGCCCCTGCTGTGTACTGTGTAACGATTATGTCTGACCATGCAGGGACACAGTCTGATCATACCACAGTTCCTGGGCAGGGGAGGACGCAAAAGAGTATACCCATACAGTATGGTACTCCTTTTATGGCCCCACAGAGTACCTCATACAGTATTATGCTCCCACAGTAGATTCCCTCACACATAGTTTGATGCATCCATAGTCCCCATACCGTATGATGACCCCACAGTACATTCTCCCACAACTCCCGCTAACATTATGATGCTCTCACACAGTGTTTAATGCTACAATAGCCCGAAACACACAGAATGATGACCCCACAGTACATTCTCCGATAAAGTATGATGTCCCCACACACAGTATAATGCCCCACACACAGTATGATGTCCCCACACACAGTATGATGCTCCACACACAGTATGATGCCCCAAACACAGTATAATGTCCCACACACAGTATAATGCCCCAAACACAGTATAATGTCCCACACACAGTATAATGCCCCACACACAGTATGATGTCCCCACACACTGTATAATGCTCCACACACAGTATGATGTCCCACACACAGTATAATGCCCCACACACAGTATGATGCCCCCACACACAGTATAATGCCCCACTCCCACACACAGTATGATGTCCCCACACACAGTATGATGCTCCACACACAGTATGATGTCCCACACACAGTAGGATGCCCCCAACACAGTATAATGTCCCACACACAGTATGATGCTCCACACACAGTATGATGTCCCCACACAGAGTATGATGCTCCACACACAGTATGATGTACCCACACACAGTATGATGCTCCACACACAGTATAATGCCCCACACACAGTATAATGCCCCACACACAGTATAATGCCCCACACAAAGTATGATGCCCCACACACAGTATGATGTCCCCACTGAACATGTGCACAGCAAGTCATTTTTACATAGAAACGCATGTGTTCTAGTGATGAGCGAGAAGCATTGCTGCTCGGGTCTCACTTTAGCATGCTCGGGTGATCTCCGAGTATTTTGGCGTGCTCGGAGATTTAGTTTACGGCGTCTCTCAGCTGCATGATTTGCGACTTGTAGACAGGCTTAATACATGTGGGAATTCCCTAACAATTAGGCATTCCACAAATTTATTCAAGCTGTCTAGCAGTTGTAAATCATGCAGCTGAGGCGACGAAAACTAAATCTTCGAGCACGCCAAAATACTCGGAGATCACCCGAGCATGCTCGGGAAGACCCAAGCAACGAGTGTACTCGCTCATCACAAATGTGTTTGTTTTTTTGAAGGTTTTCTGATAGGTTTTTCAGGTGATTCATGGTGGAATCCGTTGTGTGCACATACCCTTACACGCAGCGTAAATATGGCAGATACCAGCCATAGGTTGGTGTCCAATCCTACCTGCTATTCTGTCGCTGCATCAGCTGTGATCAATGCATGACCCTCTCAGGACAGTTCGCAATTGTGGTAGGAGCCTGAAGCAATTTTATTGCAGCCCAGTGCTGAGCTACAATATCTATCTGTCACCACTAACAGGCTCGGGCACCAGTAATGCAGCATCGGTCGGAAAACATTAGGAAACCTGGTACCATTGTACTAACAACGCCGGGCTACTGACATGCTCACACCTCTGTAAGAAGTCACCACCACAGTCCTACTCTCACCACTGTATATAGCAGTAAGAGCAGGCTCTAGGCTTTAGTCTCCCTGCGCCTCTTCCATAATGCCTCTGCCATCAATATTGGAGAGTACTAAATTCAGACCTGCGGTGCGACCATAGTGCTGGCCCAAATCTTGAGAAGCGCAACATCTCCAGCAACAGAAAGCCTAAAGATTGAAGTACTTGGTCCTTAACCCCTTTTTTAGCAAACCACTCATTGACTTCTCTAACTCCAACAGCTGGCTGGAAATTAAGTCCTGGAGCCTTTTCTTTCAGAACATCAGTTGGGTGAAGGTCCCTCAGGGGCGTCACCATTGTAGTGATGGAACAATATCAGAATATTCTGATTGATCAACAAAATTAAATTACTCCTCTAGTAATAGATTGTATCCACATGTTGGAAGGGTTTTTTTTGGCCATGACCACAATAGAACCTTAATATTTTTGCTGTAATTTTAAAAATTTTAGCAAATCGGTGCATTGTAGCCAAAACATGCATTGGACCGGCAATATGTGGATACAGCTTCATACAGTACAATCAGGCTCTTCTCCCTTCTGCTGACATTCTTAAAAGTTGAAAACCCTAAAATGATAAATGACGAGCTGGAAGTTCACATCGGGTACACACTGGAGCCACCAATACTCTCCATTCCCCCCTATAGAAGGATATAGAGATATCTCTAAAGTTTCAGCATCATCCTCAGTCGAGTAGAAGCTTTATTTTCCCAGCTGTGAATTTTCAGAAGTTGTGCTTAAAAGGAATTAAATCTTGGCATCTCATGCTGTTATATATTTTGTAGAAATTTATTTTTGTGCTGATTCAAGTAAACTCCCAAAAACATTAACTGATAAGATCGAAAAGTAGACAGATGTGGAACATCTGTAGAGAAGATCCTGAAAGAGAAAGTCTAGAAAGTGACAAATTCCTGTTCCAAGTGAATGTAACACCACTAAAATCCAACACATAGGGTGTGTACTAATGGGACTTAAATTGGATTAGGGAAATGATGTCACTGAGCCATGCCGGCAACCTGCAAAACCTGATGTGGAGCACAGCAGAGGGCAGCAGACCAAGGTGAAGGAAGCAGAGCCAGGGATACCTCGGGAGGTGTGTAACACCAGCCCTCTTAACAAGTGGCAAACAGGTACGGTATCATCTCATGTAAGAGTCCTTCTAACCAAATGCTCCAGCTAATAAAAATAAGTCCTTGGCGGAAGACCCCCAGCTCTACCATGGTGTTCATACATTTGTGTATATTCATATATAGGCAATTTATGAGGTCTTCAAAGTGAAGGTGGAGCAGCACTAGTCAATCTAAACCACCTTGATTTTGAGTGGCAAGAACTTGTTCTGGAATACTCTATAGAGAGGAACTACATTGTTGGTAAACAAGGGGGTTAGGAATTGTCCCTAAGGTCATGGCAGGAGCATGGATGGGGAAACAAACCATATGGAAAATCGGGTATCATAATGTGAGACCTTCTCGCAACACAGCCTTTATGACATCCATATTACCCAAAAGGATGTATGGCAGGTGTTGTCCTGATGGAACTACTCCTTTCACTGGATTCTTTAATTTAAACTGAGTACCTCTCCAAATTGGAGCTGTGCCACTGATTCTGGAACAGTTTTCCTTTTTCTTCTATGCCCCTCCGTTCCAGAGTTATGCCCCCAGGAAATAAAGGTGCAAGTTTTGCCTTCAGCCAACTGGGTGTATTCCACAGAACTTCCTCGTGGGCGTTGTTATTTCTCTCCTGTGACGCTGGCCAATGAAAACACGGCGACACCCACATAAAGGTTCCACAGTATACTCCCAGTTGTTCGTAGGGACAACATGCACCATTATTATCGGGAGGCATAACTTTGGAACGGAGGGACACAGAATTAAAAGGAAAACTGTTCCAGAATCAGCAAAAAAAACAACAGCTGTTGGAGCAGGAACTCAGTTTAAATAAATAAAATCCAGTGAAAGGTCCTCTTTAAGGGTTCTAGAGAAAAATGTTATGCATCTGGTGCCGGAGAAATGGAATTTTACCATATCAAGATGTATCTTAGCTCTGCTCACGATTAACCTAAGTGATGCCATATTGCAAGATGTTTGCTGTACTTTGATTTCTTGCAGAAAGGAATGAGCCGTGAGCTATCAGTCATAAATACAAGTGAGCAGAAAGTCATTGAAATTTTCTCTAAAAACTGGAAACATTTCAGGAATTTTGCTGATCGCAGCTTCCTTCCCTGAAACAGCATAAATTCAATAACTTTACCTTTTGCCTTCAAAGACTCAGACAAGAGAAACAAAGGAGGGCGAGGCTGAGACCACGTTACCTGAGGTGGTCATGACTCCCGGCTGCTGCGTATGGCAATCCCACATCTGACGGGTAGAAAGTATTTGGTGAAAAGTGGGGATTGGGGAACATCAGACATTCTCCAGTATAATCTGGGGCTCAGTATCAAAGAAATGTGTTGGTCGGAAGACAAATTTTCAAACAGATGTGAAAAATCACTGAAACCAGTGAAGTCTGGCCAAAACTGGGGTTTTACGCTCTTAGCAACACACGGGCGTACTACTGTATCCATTTTCTTATTTTTCTCTGATTATTAACTAGACTGATTCTTGGCTCAGATGCTGCATTTCTTCTTTCTTGCA
>VIAB01002436.1:136983-149495 GCA_009801035.1 Oophaga pumilio
GTCACTACACCACAAGGCGTTTTTCAAAACTTGAGAGCTGGAATATATATTTATTCTAAAATAAATAAATAAATAAATGTTATTTTCCACCAGCATTCCTTTTTTGCGCTACAGTGTTCTTTGCTGAGACCGGAACTGATATTGTTCCTTCCGTTTCATCAGTCACCTGACCACTGTAGCTCAGTGGCCTAAACAGGGTGACAACGGTGGCACACTTATTTCTTTTATAAGGATCCCTTTTCTCTCTAAAAGTTGTAAAAGTTTTGGACATTACTTTATCTTTTATAGGAGGTTATGTTTCTGCAAATATGGCAGTACTCAACATCATCAAATAAATATATAACATTAATGTACAGCACTCAAATTACCTATGGAACAGCCAAAAATACAGGACCACATAGCATCCAGGCAAAAATATTAAATAATATCCAGGTCTCCACCACTAAAGGTCTACATCCCTGGTGGTCTAGAGCAGTGAGGGAGTTGATTTAAGTTTTAACGGTGGTATAGGACAGTTAAGGAATTGATTTAGCTACTCCTAGAGGTCCAGGGCTGTGAGGTACTCCAGGTGGTCTACGGCAGTTACAAAGTTGATTTAGTTATTTCTAGTGGTCTTTGTCATTGAGGGAGTGGATTTAGGTTTTCTTGGTGGTCTAAGAGTGATGAAGTTGATTCAGGAATTACTGGTAGTTTTGGGCAGTGAGGGAGTTGATTTAAGTTTTCATTGTGGTCTAAGGCAGAGAGGGAGTTGATATACAGGTTTTTTGATGGTCTAGGAGTGAGGAAGTTGATGTTTGGATTACTGGTAGTCAAGTCAGTGATGGAGTTGATTTAGGCTGTTCTGGTAGTCTAGACTAGGAGTGAGGGAGTTGATTTAGGAATTACTGGTAGTCTAATACAGTGAGGGAGTTGATTTAAGTTTACCTGATGGTCTAGGACAGAGAGAGAGTAGATGTAGGTTTTCTTGAAGGTCTAGGTGTGAGGGAGTTAATTTAGGAATTATTGGTAGTCTAGGGCAGTGAGGGAGTTGATTTAGATTCTCTTGGTGGTCTAGAAGTGAGGGAGTTGATTAAGGCATTACTGGTAGTTTAGGGCAGAGATTTAAGTTTCCTGATGGTCTAGGGCAGAGAGGGAGCTGATGTAGTTTTTCTTGACGGTCTAGGAGTGAGGGAGTTCATTTAGGAATTATTGGTAGTTTAGGACAGTGAGGGAGTTGATTTAGGTTCTCTTGATGGTCTAGGAGTAAGGGAGTTGATTTAGTCTAGTGCAGTGAGGGAGTTGATTTAGGTTATCCTTGTTGTCTAGGGCAGTAAAAGGTTTAATAAAAAAAAATCTATCGTGTTTATCCAAGAGGTAAATTTATCATTCCTGGTGGATGGAAGTTGAAGGCTTAATTCTGCATAACTGGGATCCAGTGGGTCAAAAGGAGCCTACATAGGAGTATTTTTCCCAGAGAGGGGAAGGTAGGATGGAATGGGGAGGGGAGAAATAAGAGAAAAAGGACGATGATCAACTGTGTGACAAAAGATATCTATACAGGTAGGTAGTAGGAAGACCTGAGAACACTGAAGAGCAAGCTGAACTTACCTGAGAAAAACTACAGTTACTGCAACTAACGTCGGCACACAGGCAGGTTTTCATTTTTTTTGGCCTTATATATGATTTCAGGAAGAGCCCTTTGTATTTGGCATAAGTTTTTTTTTTCCTGGTGAATTAATGAGATAGTTGTGTAATAAGTTTGTAAATGTGTCGAAGCAGCCAAGACTCTTTCAACATAGCGTGTATTATCTTCCTGGCACTTTTCTAGGTCTTACACAAACCATGGGCATAGAAGTACACAGATATCATATATGTATATATATTTGTAAAGTAATACACCATTTCTAAATACAGAGTTACAGTACTTGCCATTAAATTCACAGGTTGCGCTATTCCTGCAGATTTTTCTTGATGATTAGCGGAGGTAAACTCCGCAGAAGATCACAGTACCAAGCAAAGCTCATCCGCATGCTGTAGATATTTTCCACTTCATGTGGACCTACCATGACCAGCCTCAGATACAAAGAATGGAGCAAATGTGTACACTCTTGACCTCTGTTCACATGGGACTGTTTTTTTTTAATGTGTGATCGGCGGCGGTCTATCCACCCTGACTACCCAGAATCGTTAGATGTTGGAACTTACCGTGCTCAGTGGAATTATCTAAAACGGGAAATATAGTATTAATGTGGTAACAATTTCCTAAAACATGATATATGTCATAGTGGCATGGCAGAAATTTTAATCGTTAGGGATTGTCACTCTGGTGGATCGTGGATCCTCTGCGCCACAGACAGGGCTTACCCTGGAGGAGTGTGGCTGAGCTTGTACCTGGTTTTCAGTAGAGCTCCTGATGGTGGAGTTAGGCTTGAGATGCAGGTAGCTGCCAGGTACCACTCCAAGGGCAGTCCTCAGTACTGCAGAAGTTGACTCCAAGAGTCAGGATCTCAGTCACGGACTCAGAGTCACTGGCAGGACAGGATTTGGAGTACTGGTAGAACAGATATCTGAGCTGGTTCAGACGGAACCGGATCAGGCTCAGACAGAACAGGATGTTCAGAAGGGATGGACTTAGAAATAGATTCAGACAGGATGGGTTCAGTGACAACAGACTAGTGAGTGCAAACACTAACTAGATCTAAAGAGGTTGCTCAGGCACCTCCCTACAGGGGAGGGTGCCTTAAGTACCTGATGCCTTACAGCTATTGTCTGGGGACACATTACCCCTTTAAGAAGTGGGGAGCGTGTGCGCCTTAAACGCGCTGCCAGTAGAACTACGCAGCATGCGCAGGCCCTGGGAGCAGGAAGCTGCGGCAGGGGAAGGAGATGCCGCTGAGCGGCCGTGGCAGTGAGTATGTCAATGTTAGAGTACCCCTTACGTCCCCTCTTCTTCAAGCGAGCAAGGAATCTCTGCAGAAGAAGTGGACCATGAATATTTTCCTTGTACTCCCATGGCAGGACTTGCCTTCTATCAGATTCCGACACTAAAGCCTTCCTTGGAAGACACGTTTACTGGAGCTTCAGTAATCACCTTGGAAGAATCGAAGATCAGTTGGAATTCTTTCTTCCTATCGAAGACGTTGGTGCAAAACCAATAAGCGGATGGCAGACCCAGCGAAGAACATGGCATCACCGGCTAGTGGACTGGACGTACAGGGTCAAGATTCTTCTCGTGACAGGACTGTCCCCAATGAAGCACATCATTGAACCTCCAGTGTAGGATGAGCTCATGGGTACGTAGCCACGGAAGGACCAGGAGAAGTGGATGCAACAGACCAGGTAGCACATAAAAAACGATCTCCACATGCAGCATTCCTACCTGAAGCTCCACTTGCTTGGTAACAACTTGGACGACGTCGGATAGGGCCGAACCCCTCGACTGACGACACCATCAAAGAACTCTGGAAGCGTCGGACGGGATTTGACACCGATCTACCACAGCTTGCTGCTAGACGTTTCCCACCGAACAGGAGTCTAAGTAGGCCATATCAAGCCACCACATGATACGTATATAGTCAGAGTCAGTGGTGGAGAGGAATTACTCTCATCCAGGGTAGCCTCCTACAGACCCTAGGTTTTGGAGTTTCTCTTGGTACCAGTCTGAGAGCGAAGGGTTATTGAGGTCAGCGGGGTCCATTGCCTGAGCAAACTGTGACGCTGGCTGATTGTGGACATGCTGCACTAGGCCGGGCTTACCCTGGAGGGACATGGCTAAGAGGTTACCTGGTTTTCTCTAGAGCTCCGAATGGTGGATTTAGGCTTGAGCTGCAGGTTGCTGCCAGGTAGCACTCCAAGCGCAGTCCCTGATACTGCAGTTGCTGACTCTTGGAGTGGTATCTGGTGGCTACCTGCAGCTCAAGACTAACTCCACCATCAGGAACTCCAATGCAAACCAGGTAGCCACTTAGCCATGTCCCTCCAGGGTAAGCCTGGCCTAGCGCAATGGGTCCACGATCCCTCAGCGTGACAGGGGTCCATGTTCTATATAACTAAATTTCTGTTGAACATTGTGCCCCTTTGTCTGTCCGCAAATAGGTATGGACTTTCTCATGTGCCTGTACTCTGCCTTGCTGTATCTCCAAGTAGAACAGCACTTTACCACCAAGACCTCCACTGATCACTATAACATATCAAAAAGTTTTATGAAATGATAAGTACATGTGGTTTTTTTCTGTTTAGAATAACACAGTTGTAAAATAATGTACAGAACTTTTATCTTGTGTAAGAACTCAGTGACTGACGGCCCTGCCAATGCATTATCAGCATGGCCACCCATCCCGTATCAGCCAACGCTCATAGTACCTCCCTGTAAACTTCTAACCTGAATGACTGAATGACTCTACAACCAAACAAAACATAGTACTCCTGTCAACCTCTAGTACCTGGTCCCCCTGTTTGGAGTCAGTAAAGAGCTTCCAAGATGTATAGCAGGTGAAACAAGTATTGAACACGTCATCAGTTTTATAAGTAAATATATTTCTAAAGGTGCTATTGACATGAAATTATCACCAGATGTTGGTAGCAACCCATCCAATTCAGTAATATACTCACCCTCCTTGGCTAGTATGTACGCTCACCACGCAAGACTTCATTGCTAAACAAAAAGAATGTTCAAGCAAGGTTACAGTTTGCTCAACGACATTTTGACAAGCCTGTGAAATACTCTGAGAAGATAGTCTTGTGAGATGACTCGAACTCTTTGGATGACATAATACACACCATGTTTGGAGACGAAAAGGCACTGTATATCCCCAAACACACCATACCAACAGTGAAGTTTGGAGGGGGGAACATCATGGTGTGGGGCTGTTTTCAGTATACAGTGTTGGCAAACTATCATGTAGCTGAAGGTAACATGAACAAATGTACCGAGACATTCTTGATAAAAATCTGCTGCCATCTACTAGGAAGATGAAGATGAAACTAGGGTGGATATTTCAGCAAGACAATGATCCCAAACACACAGCCATGGAAACTCTCAATTGGTTTCAGAGAAAGAAAATAAAGCTACTAGAATGGCCAACTGATCACCGGACATAAAGCCAACGGAAAATTTATGTAAGGAACTGAATCTCAGAGATCATTGGAGCCCACGGGAGCTTAAAAATTTGAAGAGTGTTTGAAAGAATGGGACAAAATCACACCTGAGCAATGCCTGCGACTAGTTTCTCCATGCAAGAGGCATCTTGAAGCTGCCATCACCAACAAAGGCTTTTGTATAAAGTATTAACTTAACTTGTATGAAGTATTAAATACATTTCAGTAAGCGTGTTCAATACTTCTTTCCTGTGTCATTTCTCATTATTGCACATAATTTATGGACATCTATGGTTTGATTTCTTTGCCTGTGTGGATTGAACGGGTTATTATTGACATTCTGTGAGAAATGAATATTAATGTCATGTTTAGAAACAGATTTACTTAGAAACTTGGTAACATGTTCAATACTTATTTCACCTGCTATACATCTTGCAAGCTGCCTACTTGCTCCAAATAGAGGTGTCATGATGTGACTCGAGCCAACGGGTAGTCGGTCAGCGATCGGCACAAAATACACAACGGGATGGTATTGGGGAGATAAAGGCCCTAAAGGTAGGGAAATGGGGGATGGACACCACCTGAGCTCAAACCTGAGCCTGTCCCTGCACTCCCCTATCACTCTATGGCTACTTTCACACATCAGTTTTTTTGTGTCAGGCATAATCCGTCGTATACCTGATAGGACGGATCCGGCGCTGATTTTGAAAAAACTGATGCAACTGATCAGTTTAGTTGCCGGATCCGACCTGACCTTTTCAACCCGGAAAAAGACATTTTCTGTGTGGAAAATGCAGGTACGCATGGAGAGAGAGAGACCTTGGTTTCCAGAATCCGGATCAGTCTTTTGACGGATTTCACAAAAGACTGGTCCGGTTCCATAGACTTGTATTATTTCCGGCCGCCTGATGTGCTGATTCAGGCACTATCAGGCGGTTCCGGGAAAAAAAAAAACGTTGCAGTCAGCGTCTTGTCCGGCCGCCGGAATGTACATTTCCGCCGGATCCGGCCAAAAACGGATGCAACACAATGACATCAGGCGGCGCGATCTGGCGCTAATGAAATTCAATGCCAAAAAAACGCATCCGTTACCGGATCCGTTTTTTTAAAAACACGCCGGATCGCGCCTGATGTCAAAACACTGATGTGTGAAAGTAGCCTAAGTGGGTCCTTCCCCCCCACCGCCGTCAGGATACCTCGTCCCTAGTTGTCACCTATTACTGCCTTGGCTAGTGCACTGGCTGGCAAGGGGCGCTAGCCTCAGCACTGCAGATAATGCCACACAGGGGAAAGTGGCAAACACAAAAGGGACGAGGAGAAAAACACCACACTTAGCTTCCAGACACCGCTGCCAAGCTCCACACCTCAGATAGCACAGCAACAGGACGCCAAACACCAGACCTGGCTGACACCAGAGAGCTGCTCCTCAAAGGCTGGTCTCCAGAGAAACTCTATCACCAATAGTCAGCTGATGCATCAGGTGATGATTTAAAGGATGGTGGGAGTGGTCACCACCCTCATAAGCTGACCCAGCTGCACTGCAGTTACACCAGATTGCCAGCGGGGAAAAACTGACATTAACCCCTGATGGTCTGAAAGGAAAAAAACTACATTTAAACAGAGTGGAACCAGAGCTGCCACAAATCCAAACATGGATCATGACAAGAGGAACCAGGTACTAGAGGGCTACAGGAGTAATTATGTTTTGTTTCCTCGTAGAGTCATTCAGGTTATATCTGATCACCTTTATCATTGTCATTGTGGAGACAAAGATCGGTTCTCTTGGTTGACTTATGACACCTCCAGGCCATCAATGAGGCCACCTCATCATGAATCACCCCTACCTGATGATTTTCTCTTTCTTATTCTTGTACCTACGCATACGCTAAATTCTTTCAGCACGTGCGCAGAAGAGGACAGAGGCAAGATAGCAGTCACGTGGGTAAATTTAATGACCATCACCATCTTGATTGAGATGGATGTGGCATCGAAGCCATCCAGGGTTTCAATTGCTGCTCCATAGACAGAGAAAACAGGAGGAATAGTTCCAGGAGGAACTGTTGAGGCTCACAGAGGAAACACCGGGCGACGCTAGTGAGCTGAGTGTCATAGGAACCTCAGTACACCAGACGATCAATATGAATTAGCTCGTGGACATTTACTGACCCAGGAATGGTTTTCTACCTTGACTTGAGGTCTTCATAAGACTATAAAAACGTCCTTATTTTGGATCCCTAGGGCAGCAAAGGAGTAAAACGTTGGGTTTTAATAATTGTTTAGGTCAAAATCCAACTGATTAAGGCATGGTAGAAATTTGGTCGACCCAGTTTCCTTGGCTGGTGAACATTTGAGAACATCTTGTGGTCTACAGGCAGCTACACCGTCAGATTTTCTCAGAACGTAAGATAGGATCTGTACGGTAGTGATGCATCTCATATATGATGTTTTCGCAAGACGATTCTTCTGGTGTTTTGCTCGGTATAGATATATATGTTGGCAGTGTTACTAGCAGTGACATGATTTATCGTGGCAGCCAGCGTCTCCTCCATGATATCGTGCACAAGCTTCGACACGCCAAACAACACTGTTTACTTCTGTGCATAGAAAACTTAGACTCCTCCAAAAGTTAAACGTGACAGACACAATTGGTTCAAGTAAAATTGTAGGGTGGGGTATCCTCAACAACAAAGAAGCCCAAATATATGCAAACAGCTTAACTTTAATGAACAGAGCTGTAAATACAGAGGCACAAAATGCATTTTGATCACTATCACTTTAAGAAGCACAATAGACTTAGTGGTTTCAACACTCATGAGGGATTATTCTTGAACGTTGCAGAATGTTTCTTGCGTTTCAACAGCATGGTCTCTAAAGGGAACTTGTCAGTCGATTCATTCTGTCCGGTCTACAATGGATTACAGCGCGATTGCGGCCAGGTATTTTGTTATCTGAATCACTTGGGTACTTTAGAGCAAAAATATCTTGACGCACTCCCAGCTTTTACCAGTGCCGATAGAGGTGATTGACAGGTCTCTCCTCATATGGGGAAAAGCAAGCGGCGACAAGAGGCAAGAGGCGACACTAGTCCGGTGCCGCCCATGACCAGTTCTTTGGCGCACTTCAAAGTGTAAACTTCAAGAGAGACCTGTCAATCACCTCTGGCAGCGCTGGGAGAAGTCGGCCAGTGGTTGGCATCGGACTAGTCTCTCACTATGGTTTCCAGCCAGATGTTCAAATTATTACTTCTCTGAAACGAGGAAACATTTCACCGAAAAGTATACCTGGCTGCAATCGTGTAGCCAGGCTCTGATTCATGCTGGCCATGATTTTGGGAACATGAACCAAGAAACAGGTTCTCTTGAAGACCGGCCATACACTCGTTCGGCTGAGCGCCCCTGTGTTCCCCACGAGAAAGCCGCTGACTAACACTTTGGCCTGTGGCTTATCTCAGGGAACACAAAATCGTGATCGTGTAGCCAGGCTCTGATTCATGTTGCCAACGGTTTTGGGAGCATGAACCAAGAAACAGGTTCCCTTAAAGGCCGGCCATAGACTCGTTAAGCCAAGCGCCCCTGTGTTCCCTATGAGTAAGCCGCAAAATAACACGTTGGCCGGTGGCTTATCTCAGGGAGAACAATGTGATCTGCAGCCCGAAATCAGACATCTACGATCAACCTCTTTCCCGATCAGTTGTCCGGCGCCCCAAACTTAGTAGACAGATGGCCAAACCTGTCAATATCAGTGGGTTCAGCCGACATTAGCCTAATGTGTATGGGGGGGCCTTAAGAGTTCTGTTTTTAACTAATTCCTTCCCAGTGCCATCAAGTAGGCAGTTTCCCTACGGGACACCCAGGTCTATGTTCTTGGATTTCTCCACACTATCTCAGTCGATTAGTTATAATCTTTGGCTCTAACTCTACGTTCCAAAGTTCCTTATTTACACATGTATTATTGATTTGTGAAAATAATACTTAAAATGCCGGTTGCTTTTTAAGTCCACGAAGAAACGGGCGATAATAATGGAGACGTGGGTAGTTCATAGGCTGAAAATAAATCGAGGTCTCGCAGTTCACCCTCCTTGCAAAATTAAAATGTAACATTGGTGTTAGGAAGGACGCATCAAAATAGCTTTGTGATAATTTTAGGTCAAGGTTCGTCTCCACCAAAAAGAACAAAAAAAATGGATTTGGCATTTATATTGGTAAATTCTAGAACACTCAGCTCTGTGATTTCTCAAACGTTGGTTCTTTTTTAAATGGGACCACTCTGTTTTTTGGATGAGGGGCAACAACCTTGGGTCGTAATAACTGTCGGCTTGAATATAGGTTTCTATATTAGGAACAGCCATTGTATCCTCCCATTTTATCCCCTTCCTCCAGTGCAAAAATATAGATTAAGGAGACACTTTAGGACGCAGTCAGACGGCCGTATAAATCGGACTGGGATCAGAACGCAATGCTCGGACTGGCCAGCGGCTCTTTACCGAACTGATGGTAAAAAAGTGAAACTCTGATAAAAAAAACACTGATGAAACTCAGACAATTTTTTCGCATACGAGAAAAATCCATAACATCTGAATGAGACCTGCTTCCCCCACAGTAACATCTTGTTTCCAGCACTGATTATTCACTCTTAAAAAAAACTGCTCAAATCTGTCTACAAATCTGTCTGCAGTGAGGAATCAAATTACACTTGCTGCCTGTGAAAGTCTATAAAGAAAGGAGAGAGGCAGAGGCAGAGAGACACAAAAACAAACTGCTGAGGCTTCTAGTGAGTTGCTAAAAAATGCAGGCCAGAAATAGGGCTAAACCTCGTATCAAATAGGGATCCAGAATAACTTAGTACACCCCTCTCTCAAAAACTGTGTTCAATAAGTCTTGACTCCATTTTCAGCCCAATGGTTTTATTATCGATGACCTATCCTTCTAAGACCTCATCAATATAAGACTAGTGGTGGTCCGAATCTAGGCCCTGAATGAGGGGGCCATGGCACAACGCTGAGGAGCACATTAGAATATTGGGTAGCAGGCATCTGATGATTCTTTATGTGATACAATCCTCTCTTTGGTAGCAGACCCTTCTGGGAGACCTGTCCTCGTCTCTAGAGATGACTACCTTAGAGGAGGTGGGAGCGACGACTTTAAACACTACTTTGGCTGGAGCCCCTGACTGTTTGCACTATTGTGTGCGTGGGCATCCTATGGCTCCAATTTGCTCGTTTCCTCCAGCGTGACTCATTTCGTCTCCTCATTAAGTATACAGTTAGCCCAGAATAGCGTCCATCTGGACAATGCGGTTTACCACCGTCTAATGCCACGAGAGCACAAATAAAGGCAGAGAGACACAGAGTCACCGAGCTGCAAATGATAAATGTGCTTAATCGGAGGGAAAAAAACAGGCGCTTGGTAAGAGGCCACATGTCCTGAGAGAAAGGACATCATACACACAAAGCACTCCTCCTGAAACCCAGCTCAGTGTCTGCACCCACCTATATAACATACCATGCAACATAAAGGGGCATCAATCCTAAATCCAGCAGCTTATAATAGTGCAGGCAAAATAATCCACCATATATTACACACATAGTACATAAATAAATAATGATGCTATACAGTACCCATAACTAATCCACCATATTTTACACACATACTATATAAATGCATACTGGTGCTATACAGTACCCATAACTAATCCACCATATATTACACACAGACTATATAAATACATAATGGTGCTATACAGTACCCATAACTAATCCACTATATATTACTCACAGACTATTTAAATACATAATGATGCTATACAGTACCCATAACTAATCCACCATATATTACACACATACTATATAAATACATACTGGTGCTATACAGTACCCATAACTAATCCACCATATATTACACACATGCTACATAAATAAATAATGATGCTATACAGTACCCATAACTAATCCACCATATATTACACATATACTATATAAATACATAATGGTGCTATACAGTACCCATATCTAATCCATAATATATTACACACATGCTACATAAATAAATAATGATGCTATACAGTACCCATAACTAATCCACCATATATTACACATATACTATATAAATACATAATGGTGCTATACTGTACCCATAACTAATACACCATATATTACTTACATACTACAAAAAATATGATGCTATACAGTACCCATAACTGATCTACCATATATATTACACACATACTATATAAATAAATAATTATGCTATACAGTACCCATAACCGATCCACCATATATTACACACATACTATATAAATACTGTACATAATGATGCTATACAGTACCCATATCTAATCCACCATATATTACACATACTGTATAAATACATAATGATGCTATACAGTACCCATAACTGATCCACTATATATTACACACATACTATATAAATACATATTGTTGCTTCCTGATTTCCTATTCTTTTGCATGTTTGTCACATGTTTCTGATCACCAAACACATTTACATAATAGACAAAGATCACACAAGTAATCACAAACTGAAGTTTATAAATGAAGGTCTTTATTATTAAGGGAAAAAGAAATCCAAATCTACGTGATCCTGTGTGAAAAAGTGATTGCCCCCTAAACCCTTTGCAGCAACAACTGCAATCAAGCGTTTGCGATAACTGGTAATGAGTCTCGCACAACGCTCTGGAGGAATTTTGGCCGCTCATCTTTGCAGACTTGATATAATTCAGCCATGTTGGAGGGTTCCTAAGCATGAACCACAATTTTAAGGTCATACCACAGCATCTCAATTATTAAGGTCAGGACTTTGACTAGGCCACTCCAAAATGTTAATTTTTGTAATGCAACTGTGGAGCAATTGCACGCAACCGCCACCAGTGGGTGCTAGTGAGGGGGGAAAAGGGTTGCACTCACCGTATAGCACCACAGTGCAGACGTGCAGGCCTCCACTAGGAGGTGGCAGAGTAGTCAGACAGGCCAGGTCAGCAGCAAATAGGAAGACGAAGTACCAGAGGTCACAGCAATGCACGTGGTCAGAGACAAGCCAGAAGTCAAAGCCAGACGGGAACGCGGTATCCAAAATGTGAGATGGAAAGGGGAGTCAGAGTATGAGCCAATGAATCAAAAGTCAGTCGGTAACGTAGTATCAGAGACAGAAAAGCAGGAGGCGGGGTTCAGCGTTCAAGCCGAGTCATACACTGTAGGGAAACAACCAAACATACACAAAGTCAGGGAAAGGAAGCGGGTCAGGCACTAATACGGGAAGTCAGAGGCAGAAGGATCACTAGGGTATACGGTCAGCTGCTCTAGCCTGGAAGCATGAACTATCACTGACGTTGCCTGCAACCCACAGCAAACTGAAATAGCAAAAACAGATCCAAAACGAGGCAGAGTGGATTAACCTCCGCATGGCCAGTCCAGAGAGAGGATA
>VIAB01002437.1:0-17907 GCA_009801035.1 Oophaga pumilio
CTAAGGCTTCACGGTAACACAAAATAGCCTGTGTGGTTGAAGTAGTTACGCTCTGATATGGTCACACATTGGAATTTGGAATTTGTCAAGTTACTTAGACAAATGCACTATTCAAAAGCAAAAAGTGTAAAATCCAATAGGCAATTTGTGCACACATTTGTAGGAGAAACAAACGAGGAACGGCACAGGGCAGCGTTTTGAGAAAACATATTTCAGAGTTGTTTTATTGCTATTTTATGGGGTATACAAGTATATACTAAGAGATAAGTCAGTAGAGATAACAGGTTCCCTTAAATGGCATTTTCATGAATATATTTTGTTAGTTCACAGCCTAGCTCAGTTATTGGCTGCAGCGGTCTGTAGTCATGATGACGCCACCAATGCAGTAGTGGCCTCACATTGGTATTTTTAACCTCAGCAAGCCTGGAAACGTTTAAAGGGGTTGTCCACTACTAAGACAACCCCTTCTTAAATTAAATCTTTAGCCTCGATAAAATAATAAAGCCTATACTCACCTCCTGTGCCAGCGCTGTTCCAGCGGTGTTGGTACTCGCAGTCCCAGGGCTGTGATGCAGTGGAATGACACTTGATGCCGGGGGCCCAATCAGCTCTGGCTTCACTGTCTCCGCCTTCAAAAAAATCTAACATGAAGAGGAAGGCCGGGCTACAGCTGGCCCACTTAAATGCACTATTAAATTAATGTACCTGCATTTTTGTTGCTGGTTTCATAGAATCATAGATTGTTAGAGTTGGAAGGGACCTCCTGGGTCATCGTGTCCAACCCCCTGCTCAACGCAGGAATCACTAAATCATCCGAAACAGATGTCTGTCCAGTCTCTATTTGAAGACTTCCATTGAAGGAGAACTCACCACCTCTCGTGGCAGCCTGTTCCACTCATTGATCACCCTCACTGTTTAAAAGTTTTTTCTAATATCTAATCTGTATCATCCCATTGCTTCTCGTATTTCCATGTGCAAATGAGAATAAGGATGATCCCTCTACACTGTGACAGCCCTTCAGATATTTGTAGACAAATAGTTGTGCTTTAACACTATGAGTTATTTATTTCTTATCTTCCTCTTGGATAGGAGAATGAGGGTCATAGTCCACGCTGCCGATGTAGATAACAAGAAACTGGGGAACAACAATGGTAAGATCAAACGGTTTATTCTCTACGAATTTAAAGAATGTGTCTAAAAGTCTTTACATACTCTGGTCTTTACATATGCGTCCTGCAGATAATGTCACGTGACCACTGCAGCCAATCACTGGTCACAACAGCCACATGCTGCCCATGCATAAATCTTCATTGAGGCCAGTGATTGGCTGCACTGGTCACAAGATTTGGAACATCAGACCAGAGGAGGCTGATCTTTTGACATGTCCCATCAGTGTGTGTGAAGTTCTAGAAGGTTGCAATGTCTGACATATTTATATTTCTTTACCCATCAACTAACCTTTCGCCCCATGAATCCCAGGTGTGTCTCGCTCTGCTGAGATATATTTAATACTGCGACAGACACAGATTGCGTTGTATACCCAAGTTGTTATTATGTTAATTGCTGTGAAATGAGTTTATATTTATATATCTATGCAATCATATGCAGGCACACGGCGAGCAGAGAGAAGAGGCTGCGGGGTGGGCGGGGGTGTTCTCCTAGATTTAGACTGAGAGTGTGAGAAATCCTGAAAAATTCTCTTTATTAACAGACAAGTGGTGGACAGACGTGGAAACATTATTCTGAGTAATCTGGGGATCCTGAAACATAAAGGATGTGACGCTCCACTGTGTCATAAAGCAGGAGAAACGGATAAGAAGGGACGAGCATCAAGAAATGTGCCACCTCCTAATGGTAAAGTAAGAAGATAGTTATGGAGATTTCAGTTATCGTGTTCTGGAGTAATTACATCTGAAAGCTGCGTGAGCTGAAACACGCATATGATTGACAGGTTGATATTTAGCCGGCAGTTAAAAAGTAACCGTCATTTCATTTTTATCTTTTCATGAATCAATAATATACGCGGAACTAAGAAACTTTGTAATATATCTTATCACAGAGATCTGCTTCATTCTCCTCCTGAACAGAGCTTTCATTCTGAAAATTCTCAATTCACAACAGTTGGTGCTCATAAAGTTCTATGGAGAACTGTAACTGTCATTTCAGAAGAATGTGTAATACAATTTCTGTATCTGCCTCTGTCTTCCGCCTCCCTTCCATAGAATTTTAAAAGCACCAATGTCATCTCTAGAGATGAGCGGATCAAGCAGCGGAGGATCGAGTTCAAGTTGCATTTCCTGAGATTCTTTGTTTCAGGCAAATTAGAACACTCTGAGATTAAATTCACGGTTCACCAAAAGACAAAAAAAACTTGTCCAACACTATTTTCCACACTGCTGAAGCATCAGAGAGCAGATAAAGGTAATTTTGCGTTGTTGCTAGGACTTCCCCCATAATGCTCTGCAAGCATCTATGATATCTAGTGGATTATCAGAACTTGCACAGTGGTGGTCAGTACCTGGGTGATCACAGATCTTTGGTTCCAAGTGGAGCATAGCAGACTTATTTTCCATCTCAAAAGTCACTGGGTAAGGGGGCAGACAGACGGCCATATTGCTCGTGTGGCAGTGCACAGACTGGTGCGTCAGCGGTCCTGACCTGAGCTTGATCGCATCATGTATTTTTATGCAGTGGTCATGCTCAGGTGAAGTCTGACTACTAGTCAGACTTAGGATCACATGAGTATTTTGAAAATTTCAAAGTGTATAGATGCAGCAGAGCTGGAAATGTCCATATGTATCTAAAACTTCTTTATTCTCTACTCTCCACCATTCCATCACTATTACTGGGGAAACATTTTAACATGGAACATTTCAATGCAATTAATTTTTTATTAACAAAACTTCTGTGAAGACTGATTTCCCAATAACTGAGATAGGAAATGACTAGAGATGAGTGCATATTTTGAAATTTGAATTCGCTGACATTGCCAAATTTTCCCCCAAAATTTGATTTGCGGCAAATTAATTAGCACCAATCTAAATATTAGAAAACGTATAAATGGTCGCAAAATATATGTGGGGAGAGGAGAGAGAGAACCTTGCTGATTGTAAGAGCTTACATTCTATACATGCGAGAGAAGATCGCACTGACCATAAGAGCTTACACTCTACAGGAGAGAGAGGACCCTGCTGACCATAAGAGCTTACACTCTGCAGGAGAGAGAAGATACTGCTGACCATAAGAAATTACACTATACCGGAGAGCAAGAACCCCACTCACCATAAGAGCTTACACTCTACAGAAGAGCAAGAACCCCACTCACCATAAGAGCTTACACTCTACAGAAGAGCAAGAACCCCACTCACCATAAGAGCTTACACTCTACAGAAGAGAGAGACTTAGTTGGCAGACAGACGGCCATATTTCTCATGTGAGGAATCCTCCTACTGACCCTCGACTCTCCATTACTTTCTGTCCTGTATAGAGAGGGCAATCTATGACTTTGCGTAAACCACAGCATGACGTCATCACCTAAAAATACATCTGGCTACTTTCAATTGTTTGCCTGTATCTGCTACATGCAGCTGACAATATAATTTCCACCTTATATATGAAAGCAGTTATACAGTAGGTGAGTCACTACAATGATTGGCTGCAATTATAAATGACTTTCACTGTGCGTTGTTTGCAGGTTCTCCAATATATCCTATAAGGCGCAGTTTCAGCTTGTCCCCCGGCCTCCAGTTTGACAGTAATATTATCACAGGTAAGAGGCACAGGATACTGGATGGGAATTTCACTAAGTGTGTTGTGTGCAAGTTCTACATCGTATCCATTAAAGTGCAGTTTCACCTTGCTTCCCTTGCCTCCTGCTTGATAGGGAGTAAGTTATCACAAGTAATAGGCACAGGATACAGGATGGGACTTTTAGTTAGTGTGCTGTGTGCAAGTTCTCCATCGTATCCCATAAGGTGCAGTTTCAGCTTGTTCCACCTGCCTCCTGATTGACAGGAAGTAACTTATTACAAGTAAGAGGCACAGGATACAGAATGGAGCTGCATCACATAAAGCACACTCAGACTGAAATGTGAGGGGATTGCAGTTCGGTGTCACTGATTTTTCACAACTGCCCTTAGATAGGATTCTGAGTATAGCAGGTACAGTGAGATCAGGCATCGGTCACTCAAATCATAAATACATCTACAACATTTTTCTTTCTAACAGGGTCTGTATAGTGCTGCCAATTGGTGGGGTCTATCTCATCTCACACCTACCGATCAGTCAAAACATCACTCTGAAGTGTGCAGTTTCTATATCAGCTGCATGCACAGAGTGGTGTAAGGGGGGGCAATGGGCAATGGGGCAATAGTATCTCTATGGTATGGATTCGTCCATTACTTTTTAAGAGTGGTGGAGAAACCCATAGACTTACTACTGAGCCTTGTATATCTCTATGCGCATGTAGCTCATACAAAAGCTGCACACTTCAGACTGATGTTTTGACAGGTCGGTGAGGGTCTTGGGGCCCGTTGGACCCAAATTATTTGGGAGAACTATATAGACTATATTGGCAGAAAAGATATCTAAAATGCTTCTTTAGGTTCAGTTTGTACGTCTCTACCACAATGGAAATGCTATCTTTTTGTGAGCACTGAATAATCCATTGCAGAAATGTACTTGCCAATGACAAGACATAATGTTAAAAGATGTTCATAGTTGGCCCGCAGAATCTTTTTCACTATCAGGTGTACGATGAGATAGCCAGACTGCCAGTTCCTCTGCCTCTCTTTAACATGATGAACTTAAAAACCTGTAGATTTGTAGTAAATGCGGAATACACCTATTTCTCTAATGATGGCATGCCCAGTTATGGAGGTTACTCATGACTGCCATGTAATAGAAGTCACATCAGACCTGCTACAGCAGATTACTTTTCTCTCTTGACAATTGAATGTTCAATTTTGCAATCTTAACTTTTCTTGCTGCTGATATTTCCTTTTATTACACTGCAGTCAAACAAGCTTACTAATTGCCATGACGGAAGGAGCAGGTATCTAAGCTTGGGTTGAACTGCTGCTCCTCGGCATTCTTCTACTGTGGAGCAGATGATGAAGGGAAAGCCCAATTAACTGCCAGTTCAGAAGGAACTATAAGAATGAGAAGACACTGCAGAGATAGGTTACAGAGCAGACACTAAGAAATAAATCAGGAAGAGGCAATGGTTCTCTGACAAGTGTCAAGCCGTGTGTGGTCATATTAGATGTAAGGAAGGAATGACATTCCGCATGTCAAACATCCATAGAGACCAGAGCACCACTGGGGCTGATCACAGGTATAAAGAGCAATCTGTCCTAGGTCATTGAATGTCAATGAGGAGTATAATTAATAAATGGATTATTATCAACATCAAGTTTTCAGAAGACAAGCACCTGGCTCTACTTATACCAGACCACTTTGGCTCTAAATGGCACCGGGCTACTGAGCAGCTTTGTCATTCATCTCAATCATGGCCACAGATGATTGTGCAAAATCAACACAGCTCATTACCCCAACAACACTTTACCCACAGTGAAACATAATGGTGGCAGCATCAAGCTGTTGGGATGTTTTTCATCAGCAGGGACAAGGAAAATGTTTTGAGTCGAGAGAAAGATGAATGGTGCAAATACAGGAATATTCTTGAGCAAAACCTGTTTCAGTCTGTCAGTGATTTGAGACTTGGAAGAAGCTTCACCTTCCAACAAGACAATAACCCAAAGCATACTGCTAAAACAACACTCCAGTGATTTAAGGGGAAATGTTCAGATGTTTTCTAGTGACCTAGTCAAAGCTAAGATGTTAATCCAATTGAGAATCTGTGGTCAGACTTGAAGATCGCTGTTCACCTGGGGAAACCATCTAACTTGAAGAAGCTGGAGCAGTTTTTTCTGCAAACATCCCAGTGGCAAGATGTGGAAAACTCATGCAAACTTATCCAAAGCCACTTGCAGCTGTAAATGCTGCAAAAGGAGGCTGTCACTATGTGTGACATGACCCAACAGGTGATTTGTCAGTGAACGGCACAACTCACAAACAACGGGATGGGAAAGGTGAGAGGAGGGCCCTAACAATAGGGAATGAGGGATGGTCACCACCTGAGCTCAAACCTGACCCTGTCCCTGCATTCCCCTAATGCCCTATGCGGGTCCTTCCCCCCACCGCCATCAGGATACCTCGTCTCTAGTTGTCACCTATAACTGCCCTGGCTAGTGCACTGGCCGGCAAGGAGCACTAGCCTCACCTCTGCAGATAATAAACACGGGGTAGTGACAAACACCAAAGGGACAAGGTAACAAACAACACCACACTTAGCTTGTGAACACTGCTGCTAGGCAGCACACAGCAGAAAGCACAGCAACTGGACTCCAAACACCAGATGTGGCTGACACCAGAGAGCTGCTCCTGCTAGGCTGGTTTCCAGAAAGGACCTGTATCACCAACAGTCAGCTGATGCATCAGGTGGCCTTTTAAAGGATGGTGGGAGTGGTCACCACACACATCAGCTGACCCAGCAGCAGTGCAATTACACCAGATTGCCAGCGGGGAAAAACTGACATTAACCCCCGATGGTCCAAAAGGAAAAAACTTATAAACTGAGTGGAACCAGAGCTGCCACAAATCCAAAAATGGATAGTGACAGAGGCTCTGCAGAGTACTGACTTTAAGGGGTGAATAGTTATACAGTTATTCAATTATTTTGTCCTATTTGTTGTTCGCTTCACAATAAAAAGCAAGCCAAATGCACAGTTGAATGCATGTTCTTTTCATGAACTGATGCAAACCCTCAAAAAAAACAGTGAAATTCCAGGTTGTGAGGTAGCAAAACACGAAAAATGCCAAGGGGGGTGAATACGTTCACCAGCAACTGTCGGCAAACCAGGTGAGACGTTTCAGAAAACTGCAGTTTTTTCTCCAGAAGTGTTTTTTTTTTCAGTCATTTCCCCAGGGTTTTTCCAACAGTTTTATTTTATTACAGGGTATTTAGGAATGTTTTCCCTTGGTTTTTGTGAACTCTTTTTTATTGTCTTTTTCCAGTTGTTGTATTTTTTAATTACATGCAAATTTTTTAAAAAATTTTTAAGCAAAAATGATGACAAAAAGCATCAAAGGACATCGGGTAGCTTCCGTCTTCTTATGAGCCTTCTTATTGATTTGTATTGTAAATTATAGAGCATCTTCCAAGCAGACAGTGCCGGAAGAATACACAGGTAACTTCTTTTAACCACTTGGTGTTTTTAGAAACCATAAATGTTTATGCATTTCTTCATTCTCTTTGGTATGAAATCTAGTTTTATAAATCAGCAGTTGGGATGAGCAGATCAGTGGAAGTTCGGGTTCCGTTACTTGATCGAACTTTAGTCCAAAGTTTGGTTCGGGTAACAGAACTGTACCCAAACTTCAACCTGAACCTGAACCCCAATAAAATGAATAGGGACTAGTGATGAACGAGTAAACTCATTGCTCGGCTGATCTCCGAGTATTTGGAAGTGCTCAGAGATTTAGTTTCTGTTGCCCCAGATGCATGATTTGCGGCTATTTGACAGCCTGAATACATGTGGGGATTCCTTAACAAACAGGCAATCCCCTCTTGTATTCAAGCTGTCCAGCAGCCATAAATCATGCAGCTGCAACAGAAACTGAATCTCCGAGCACTTCCAAATACTCGGAGACCACCCAAGCAACGAGTATACTCGCTCATCACTAATAGGGACCCAAACATTGGGGCTGGAAAATCTCTCTCTCTTTCCATCCCTTTCTCTTCCTCCTCCTGATCTGTTCTCTCTACTCTAATCAACAGTCATTAAATTTACAAGACCAAAAATACAGTAGTTTCCTCTGTTAAAGAATTGCAATGCATGTGAAAAAATTTAATGCTATGCTGTATGCAAATGTTTTTTTTTACTCACTCATACACTTGAAAAGGCAAGTCTAATTCAAAATACAGAAGACACTACTGTGGCTCCGATTTATTTTTCACGTGTTCGGTCCAAATAAAAAAACGGTCATTTGGATGACAGCTTCATTAACTAAAATGGGTACGAGCGCTATCGTTTTTTTTTCATATAGATGACTCAAACCAAAAAATATGGTTGTCTGAACGTAGCCTTACAAGCGACCAGAGATTTCTATTGCAACAAGCTGAAATTAAATGACTGGTATAAGGAACCTTGAAAAAAAAATTTCGGTCACATCTTCAGTATACTAAGACATTTTTACTGATGTGCTGAATATAAGTATTGGAATGAAAGGAGAATGCATTACTGGAATCTGGGAAATCAGGAGGGGGCTGGTCGGGAACAATAGGACTTACAGTCATTTTCCAAATATTACACATAACACAAGGGTAACTACAGAGATGCCGTCCATTCGCCAGGGCTTCAGAATGGGTTGCTTAGTAATTCTCGAACTGTTATTAGAAGAAATTATTTTCCACTACAAACACAATCAGTGAATAGGAAAATAAATGTTTATGTAATTTAGCATACATTAGGAGCCAGCCTCATCATCCGCAGTAAAGTGCTGGGTGATTACTTCTACTGGAATGCTCATCCCATGTCTTTATAACCTCAATGAAAAACCACTGATAAGCCGTGATTACGCCGCCAGATGAATTTGGCTTACTAATTCTACTGCTGGGGTAAAATTATACTTGAATGGAAGGTCACCACCAAATTATTCTGTATTTCTGGGAAAAGTAACTGTGCTTAGTAATGACGCTCTTTTTATTTCCATCTATTATACGCACTCAACAAAGCACTTGCTAAGGCTAAAAATGTACAATATTGTTACAGAAACACAGGAATTTTTTTTGCAAGAGTGACGACAAATACACCGTAATTCATTTATTTTACATCTACGGAATTCTAACGTAAAATATATAAAAATCTCAGTGTGCACATAGCATTTTTCTGTGCAGTGTTGTCCTAGTCAATCGATGTCCATGAGGACTGCAGCACACTATTCAAGTGATTGAGGCTGGCCATAGTTCCCTGCACAGGTGGCCAAGAGTATCGCTGTGCATAGAAAAACAGTGAGTGAGCCACTTAAAGAGGTTGTCCACTACTTTTTTTTGTTGATGACTTATTCTAAGGATAGGTCATCAATGTCTGATCGGCCGGAGTCCGACACCCGGCACCCTTGCCGATTAGGATCTGCTCCATCTACTTGTATTGGCCGAGGCTTAGTATTGCACATCTCCCTACTATTCAAATCAATAGGAGGTGTATGTGCAGTACCTTGAGGCGGACAGCTATTAGAAGGCAGCCAGCTCCGTAATTGAGTATTTATGGCCGCCGACACTGGTAACAGCTGATTGGTGGGGGTGCTGAGTGTCAGACCCCGGCCAATCAGACATTGATGACCTGGAGCAAGTTCAGAGAAGAGTTACTATGATGGTGAGCAGACTGCAAACTATGTCCTACAAGGAACAGTTAAAGGATCTGGGAATGTTTAGTTTGCAAAAAAGAAGGCTAAGAGGAGACTTAATAGCTGTCTACAAATATCTGAAGGGCTGTCACAGTGTAGAGGGATCATCCTTATTCTCATTTACACATGGAAACATGAGAAGCAATGGAATGAAACTGAAAGGATGAAGATACAGATTAGATATTGGAAAAAGACATTTTGACAGTGAGGGTGATCAATGAGTGGAACAGGCTGCCATGAGAGGTGGTGAGTTCTCCTTCAATGGAAGTCTCAAACAGAGGCTGGACAGACGTCTATCTGAGATGGTTTAGTGAATCTTGCATTAATCAGGGAGTTGGACCAGATGACCCTGGAGGTCCGTTCCTACTCTACCATTCTATGATTCTATGATTCCTCCCATCACAATGACCATTGCACATGTTCCTTAGACGCTTTAATACTTAAGATAGGGTCATAGGCGGCTAATGCTCATGTACATTAAAAAACCTGGAGGTTACAGTCTAAAGAACCCTCAGTGGCCGGTGTAACAATGGCAAGATTTTTAGACTGTAATTTTAATGAATATTGTGAAATAGAAAAAAAAAAATTTTTCGAATTTATTTTAAAAAAAAACTTTAACACAAACAGCTAAATTAAATAAAACATAATTTTCAGGCAACACATTACTTTTCAGGGGTTAAATGTTAAAATCCTGCCACCACTCTCACAACTGAAGTTTTTGAGTTGCCTTCCTCTGTTAAATTTTGTCTATTACTACCCTTAGTTACATCTGTTTTTGCCTTATTTGTTTTCCAAAAATGACAAACATTGGGCCACATTAACTAAACTGATGATATCAGCAGATGCAGGAGGGAAATTAATTGCCAAGAGTAAGGATGGATAAGTTAGAGAGTGGGCACAGCACCGTTCTCCACTGTGAGAAGCCAAGTGTGCTCATATTAAAACATGGCGGAAGAACAAGCCACATGTCATCCATTCATCATGACAGGAGCACAAATGAGGCCATAGTCTACAGTGACATAAAGCTTAGGCCACTTGTAGGCTCGTTCTACTTGTAGGCTTGTCTTTGGCCTTGACATGTTAAGGTTTGCTCAGATTGTGACACAGAGGGTACTGTGACTACAACAAGTAAGCCGCAAAAACTTTGATGAGGTTGGTCTTCCTGGGACTTGCTTGTCGCAGTACTCTTGGGGGGTTCTGTGAGACTCTGTTCACTATCTTTGTGCTGGGTTATAGCAGTGGCACCCAGCAAACCTTGGTTTTCACAAACTCTCAGACTGGAAGGTCAATTTAGTTATGCAGCAATATATTATACTCAGGACCTTAAAAAATCTTTGAGAAGCTGAGAGAGATTGGAGTCACAAAGTCAACCCAAAACTAAATTTTTACTTTTATGTGGACTTATTTCTATCTGCTTTAAAGGGTGTCAAGAACTAAAAGCTTTATATAGCAGACTTTATCACCCCTGTTAAAAACACTCAGGACAATTTTCCTTTTTTTGTGGTGTTTCTTAGGTCGGATTTCCTCTTCTAATTGTCAATCGCCTATTTGGCAATTTTCCTTAGCGCCACACCCACAAACCTTGTACATTTCTGCACCATCCAAAGTCTAGCTCTTTGGCTGCATTCACACTTGCATTTTGACATTCATTTGCATGATTCCTTTTTTTAGGAACAAAAAGGAAATTCATGTAAAAATTACATGCGTCCATTTTTTGAACGGATAAAAAAGTGCATTATGCATTACTTTTTTCTGTTTTAACGGAACCCAGGTGAAACCCAGAATTAATGCCATTTGTCTGTTCTTAAAAACTGACCAGACAAATGGAGTGCCCAAATGCATGATTAGAATATAACCGTAAATGTATATCCCCTCATTATTGTGCTCTATTGTCTGCAAATGATTTGGACCTCCATGATACTATTGCCATTCGCATCTATAATACTTCTCTTGTGCTGCACTCGTGCTCTGGAATGCACTTTCACAACAGTCATTCTTACAGAATTAAAATTATTAATAATTCTCTAAAAATTGACCTCATTAAAGTGAGCCTGTCAGCGGGATTGTGCACAGTAACCTACAGACAGTGTCAGGTTGGCGCCATTATACTGATTACAATGATACCTTCGTTGATGAAATCTGTCTTGTTGTTGTTTAATCTTTATTTTCAGTTTTCAGTTAATGAGATTCTCGTGCCCCGGAGCGGCCTGTGGTGGGTCTTCATGTGGTGCTTTGTTTACATATTCAGATGAATCAGTATAATGGTGCCAACTTGACAATGTCTGTAGGTTACTGTATGGCTTATGACAGGTCACTGATCCTTTTTTTTTCCTCTAGCAAAATGGCGCCGGCGGCGCCAGTGCAGTAGCATCTATCAGATCACTGATAGATGCTGCTGCGTAAATGCTGCCGGCGCATTTTTGAGACAGAATTTTTTTTTCATAATAAATGTATAGCCCTAAATAAAATAAGTTAATGCATATTATAAATGCGATCATGCTGCAGCACAGGCGCTGACAACGGCACCTGCCTGCTGAATGTGATTTTTTTTTCAATACATTTTATATTCAGTATGTAAAATAGGGGGCAGGTTAGTGAGGGATCAGTCACCTGTCGGAAGCCATACAAATGATACCTAGTAGAGCACCAGATAAAGCCCCACCCACAGCCCCACCCTGGAGCACGAGCATATCATTAACTGAACATAAACATTAAACAACAACCACAAGATGGATTTCATCAACCCAGTTATCATTTTAATCAGTATAATGGCGCCAACCTGACACTGTCTGTAGGTTACTGAGCACAATCCTGCTGACAAGTTCCCTTTAAGGATTCCTCATACATTTCTCTATCATTGTAACCCTCATTTCTAGGACCCACTCACCTGTCCTGATAGTTTTCAATATTCAGTCCTGCAGGTGCTCTTAAGAGGCACAACTTCATGTTCCTGGGATCCAATGCAAAATATGCAATATATTATAGGATGTTGATTTAAACTGTATCTACTAGATTGAGAAAGGGGTTCACACCCTTAAACACAATCATATATATTTAATAAGAGCGTTATTTATAACACCTACTGCAGAACTACAACTTACTTATATTAGCGAAAGTGGAAAGTTAGATTACATTTTTTATTTTAATATTTACTACTTTCTTGCTGATTTTCCAAGTGAGCTGAAGATCTAAGAGGAAAAACCCTCCGATGTCTTGCCAGTGAACACACGAATCAGGTAGGCAGCTCAGCTGCTTTATATATATTGAGCTTATGCACTTTCCTATGGTGCTTTCTAGTTTCTCATTATTTTACTTGATCTATATCTAAAGGTGATTTTGTAGAATATATTGGTGCTTGATTTAATTGTGTAATTGTTCGGCTGGGGACAGGCGATTGTGCATTCTCTCATCCCAGAGAATCGGCCGATTATGCAAATGACACTCTGATCAAACTCTGATCAGACCATGATTATAGATGCGATCCTATTCTCCTGGATGAGGAGAAAATAGAGAACACAATTCCTCCATCATCTCCATTGTGTTATTCAGTGGAAATCAGACTATACTTAGACTTCATCCGAGTGCACTCCGATGGTTTCTATGGACTCATTGACTTGCATGGCCGAGTTCAATACGAATATTGGCTCAAATTTGGGCATGCGGAGATTCTTTTTTTGGACAGGTGACGTGTGCAAGGCTTCATACAATAACATTGGTCCTAGTGAGATCCGATGTTTTGTCGGATTGCACGGGGAAAAAAATTACGGTCATGGGCATGAGCCCTTAATGCAATTCTGGTAATGCTATATATGCCTCCCAGGAAGAGGAACCGTAATGTCCATGGAATTATGGGATTACATTAAAAAAAATAATTCAAACTAGTTACCTGAATAAATGACATTAATGTACAAGTAATGCTCCGTCAGTAAATGCAATCCATGATGGCCTCCCGGAATAGCTCTTCTAGTTAATAGGGTCAGCACACTTTGTATAAATGAACTGTTGGACTGGATTGATAAAATAGATTAATATCTATGAGGGATAAAGATCTATAACAACACCAAGAAGCCGAGAGACTATTTGGCTAAAAAAGCACAATGGTTCTGTGATAAATCATGTTTTGCACCATTAAAGGTGGTTTGACCTTCAACACGGCAAAGCCTATAACGCAACTGTCTGTTCCCCAAGAGGTATTTTTAGCAAGTTTTAATAACTATTCACCCTAAAAAAAAAGACATGTGAAGTCCTTATATATCTAATTTGCCAGGCAATAAAAGATTAATCTCCTCCTAAATTAGTTTCCCTTTTATTATGAATTAAGTGCAGCTCTCTTCAAAAGCTCATCATTTCCCGAGCTAAGGATTTATCTCCACAAGATTATCTTTCCAGGAGTGAGAGAAAGATTTATGCCGCGTTCCATATTTCCAAGGCAATTACTTTTGAAAAACACTTCCACGTAGATAATAATATGTATACATGTCTTGTGGAATTTAATCAGTTTACTGGTTACTGTCTGGAAGATGGGAGATCTGAATCTCCGGCTAAAAGGTAATCTATGCATCAAGCTGAAGGGGAAAAAAAGTACATTCAATTTTAGATTTTAGAGCAAGGAGTATGAAGAATTCAATGTTTAGGGATTGCATACAAAAGCAACATTCATAGAACTTCAATGTATTGACAGATAATGAAGCAGAATAGAAATTATATTTGACATCAAAAGATTTGAATGGAAAAGTTAGATTTTTGCTTCCCGGCACTGATGTTAAACAAATGTGATTAACACAGGAGGAGGAGATAAAACTCCGGCTCCCTTCCATCTTTATGTCATTTTCCCAGTTAAATCCAAAGGTTAGTAGCCTCCAGGCGGTAGATGGGCAACCATAATTCCGTTAAAGCTGCCATGAATTCTCTGAACAGGATTAACAAACACACTGTTTAACTCCACTCCCGCCAAAGGGGAGGATTAGGAGGGTAAAAATAATTGGAAATAAGAAAAGTGCCGAAAAATGGGAATCTGCACAGATGCTGAGCACATCGGGTTTAGCTTCTAGTGCAGAATAAAGCATGTTATATGTATCATGCTGCTACAACATTTTTTTAAATACCTGACTATCATAATTTTTCAGTAAAGAGAACCTTTCACCAAAATGTTCATGTTAAACTGGACAGGTGATGTAATAGTCGCTGCAGAGCAGAAAAAAATATTTTGTTTGTTTTTTAAATTTTACCTCTCTGTTACGGAGATATTACCGATCAATGAATTTGGAACTTAATTAGTTAACTTTTGTTAATCACCAAATGGCTGTTATCAGATATCTTTCATTAGGGGTGTACTTCTACTCCCTGTATGCTGCAGAACAATCATAAGCAGGCAACAATATAGCAGACAAAAAACAATACAGCCCCACAGTAGCTTAGGTTTCTCAGTATGTGCAATGTAATGATATAGTGCTGATCTACTATTCTAACCTTCTGGGAGATTAGAGCACAGATGGCTATAGGGGTAGCACAGCTGAGTTTAACTGTGTCACATCACAAACCCTACTAACAGCACTCCTCCTCTCATAGCACTGTTGGCTCTCCTGCCCTGCCCCTCCATACACACTGCCTGTCCAGAGATGAGTGACACTTACGTCAGTTGTGTTCAAAGCAACAGACACAAGTGTGATTTCTGATAAAGCTTCTAACAGGAAGTGTGGGAAAAGGGACAGCATAGCAAAGCTAACAAAAGAATTTTGCATTGTGATGCAGCTATACTCAGCTGCTCTTTCTAATTATGCAGGAGGGTATACAAGAAGATCAGAGCTTTATCATTACATCTCACACACTAAGAAACCTATACTATGGTGGGGCCTGCTTATGATTGGGTAACTTATACATGAGGAAAAGAGGGAAGAAGTACACCCTCCCAGTGAACACTTTGATAACACCCACTTGGACTTAACAATTTTTAAGCAAAAGCGCAAAATACTTTGATTTCTAACATCTAAAAAAATAGAGGCAAAATAAAAAAAGGAACATTTATTCTGCTTTGCAACCAATACTGCATCATCTGTCCAGTACAACATGGAATATTTTGTGAAAGGTCTTCTTTAATGGGAATGTATCCACATAAAAATAACCTAAAACAACATATATTAATCCCCGATTTTCATTTTTTTTAGTTTACTGAATTAGTATTGAAGCAGCCATTTGAGCCACTCTGTGACCAGACACCTGTATTAGCCAGTTATTGCGCTCATTCTTGCAGCAGGAAATCAAAGTAAGATCTGAAGCACCAATCGGTATCTGAATTGACTCCAATTTATCAGGTCCATGTAACTAAACCATTGTTTCTATTTTTGTAGATAAAGTAACCCTGTTATCAAGAAGTTCGAGAAAGATGAAAGTGAGTATATTTAAGTGAAGCATGAGCATCTCAGCTCTATTCAGTACCAGGTTCTATAGAGCCGACTTTCCAGGTTTTTTTAAAGGGCCCAACTAGCATTAGAAAACCATGGTCATTTTCTTCCTGTAAAAATGCCTTCATTTCAGATGAGCTGCAATGCCACACACTTCCTACCTGTGTCTGGACATACAGTTGTGCTCAAAAGTTTACATACCCAGGAAGAATTTTTGCTTTCTTGGCCTTTTTTCAGTGAATATGAATGATAACACCAAAACTTTTTCTCCACTCATGGTTAATGGTTGGGTGAAGCCATTTATTGTCAAACTACTATGTTTTCTCTTTTTTTATATCATAATGACAGCCCAAAACATCCAAATGACCCTGACCCTGTCAAAAGTTTACATACCCTGGTGATTTTGGCCTGATAACATGCACAAAAGTTGACACAAATGGGTTTGAATGGCTACTAAAGGTAACTTCCTCACCTGTGACCTGTTTGCTTGTAATCAGTGTGTGTGCATAAAAGCTGAGTGAGTTTCTGGAATCCAGACAGACTCTTGCATCTTTCATCCAGCCACTGATGTTTCTGGATTGTGAGTCATGGGGAAAGCAAATGAATTGTCAATGGATCTATGGGAAAAGGTAGTTGAACTGTATAAAACAGGAAATAATCATGCCAGTAAGCAGTGTTTATGTTAACAAATGGAAAATCAGGTGCGCTGTAAAAACAAAACCACGGTCAGGTACACCAACAAAAATTTCAAGATGCACTTGAAGAAAAATGGGCTGCATGGTCGAGTCACCAGAAGAAAGTCATTAGTGCGCAAATGCCACAAAGTATCTTGCCTACAATACGTAAAACAGCACAGAGACAAGCCTCAAAACTTCCGGAACAAGGTAATTTAGAGTGATGAGACCAAAATTGTACTTTTAGGCCACAACCATAAATGTTACATTTGGAGAGAGGTCAACAAGGCCTATGATGAAAGCGACACCATTCCTTCTGTAAAGCATGGAGGTGGATCGCTGATGTTTTGGGGATGTGTAAGCTACAAAGACACAGGAAACTTGGTCAAAGTTGAAGGAAAGATTAATGCAGCACGTCATCAGCAAATACTGGAGGCAAATTTGCAATCATCAGCTCAGAAGCTGGGCTTGGGACGTACTTGGACGTTCCAACATGATAACGATCCAAAAAAAAGGCCAAGTCGACATGTCATTGGCTACAGCAGAGCAAAGTGAAGGTTCTGGAGTGGCCATCTCAGTCTCCTGATCTCAATTTCATTGAACCACTCTGGGGATATTTCAAGCACACAGTTCATGCTAGACAGCCCAGGAATTTACAGGAACTGGAGGCTTTTTGCCAAGAAGAGTGGGCAGCTTTACCATCTGAGAAAATAAAGAACCTCATCCACAACTACCACAAAAGACTTCAAGCTTTCATTGATGTCAGAGGGGGCAATACACAGTATTAAGAAATGGGGTAAGTGAACCTGTGAGTGGCCAGCGATAGCACCGCTCACAGGCAGTATAGGCAACATAAGTTATTTACAAAATTCATTAGGGGCCCTGGGGGGATACATTGGGTGGTTAAAGTAGTGGACAACCCCTTTACCACTTTTCCCCTTAAGCGACTAGAGTGTTGCTTTAGTGGTATGCTTTGGGTCGTTGTCTTGTTGGACAGTGAACCTCTGTCCCAGTCTCAAATCACTGACAGACTGAAAAGGTTTTTCTCAGTAATATCCCTGTATTTCACATCATCCATCTTTCCCTTGACTCGGACCATTTTCCCTGTCCATACTGTCAAAAAACATCCCCATTGCATGATGCTATCACCACCATGTTTCACTGTGGAGATGTTTTTTTGAGGCGATGAGCTGTGATGGTTTGGTGCCAGACATGTCTCACCACTTAGCCAGTGTGGGGATTGGACTAAGATATTGAAAACCAAAGAACTTGAGTGGATCTTTAGACTCAAGACTTTAAAACCTGATGGTTAAATGTAGAATATAAATTGAATAATACACTGTAGAGGTTGTTTGCCCTACATA
>VIAB01002437.1:24887-36840 GCA_009801035.1 Oophaga pumilio
ATGTTCGATCTGTTAGATATGATTAGATTATCAAAGGGATTTAGGTCTGGACTGTGACTGGCCACTCACACATGAGCATGCTTTGTTCTAAACCATCCATTCTAGCTCTGCTAGTATGTTTAGGGTCGTTATGCTGCTGGAAGATGAACCTATGACCCAGTCTCAAGTGTTTTGCAGCCTCTAAAATGGTAAAAAAGGGCACCTAAATTATCTATGCCCTTTAATTCATGCTTATGTAGCAATATTGGTATCATGCATGAATGACAGAAACCCACTGTAGTCACCTGGTATTACATCTAATTTCCTCCTAAAAGTAGTTGGGTGGCATTCAGAGAAGATCCCAGTAGTCGTACCTAAACATGTTGACATTTATCATCTATTTGGCACATTCACATGACTATATTTTTAGTCCGAACCCTATCTGTGTAAAAATTCAACCTCACGATTACAGCACCAGGACCATTGTTATTTAATTGGTCTGTTCAGATGATGTACCGAAAGTCCACGTGAACAAAAAATTGCCGTATGCACTAATCTCTTCTGTAGTTTGGATGAGAGTCACCTAGGCACACTGCTTTCTGTTACAGGGAAGGGAAGTAAGCATGATGCGACTTTCACCTGCTGCACTAAGTTTCCTTGGCCGATCACCTTGTCTATGGTCCTCAACGTTGTCCATTTCTTGGTGTCTTCAATGTTGAGAAATACATATCCATAAAGCAATACTGTCAGGGAGGCATCTAGTTGGCATCAGACCTGAGTTTCTTACTTATCCACTAAATGGCTGCGCTCACACGATGAACCTTAATGGGCTCCTGTCCAGTCAAACTTACACCATTATCACAACTCAATTCTGCTGTTGTTAATATTGTAATAAAAATACAAGAATTTTGTAAGAAAAAAAAGCTAAACACCACAATTAGATGAATTTCTCTTTCTCTTTTAATTAATGCTGTCATGTAAAATGCTATTACCTCCCAAAGCAATCCTTCTTATTAGCGTTTATAAATAATGTAGAAATCAGCAATAAATAGGAATTATAGATTGCTTGCCCTGAAAACAACACTTTACAGACATCTTTGCGAACTTTGATGCCTAGAAACCCAAAAATGAATACTGTAGAAATTGCACAAACAGAACCTCAGCCTCATTCAACTAATAAAGGTAAAAGCTTTCTAGAAGGACTTCTACATATAGTGCTCTGTGATGTCACAGAGTTGGACTACAGATGACAGAACATTTTGGAATTACAATTTACTAGCTTTGACAATTTTATTTAAAAAAAAAAAGGGATTTGCAAAGAATCATGGTGAAGTCTGTTCATCCGCTCCCGAGGTCATACGAGTCTTCTCTGGCTGTTGCGATCTTCTACAATATATAAAATGCCAGAGGTCTTTTTAGGTAGTTTTCGTGAAGCAAATCACAAATTGTTTGAATCTGCCTGGTTCAGAGAATTCCTAAAAGTTTGACACAAATTCAATTTGCATTGAATCCATTTGCTCATCTCTACTGGTGACATATCTAGTCGCATTTACCGCATTGCACTACAAGCTCTGACATTGCTGATGGTAACGCAGCGCTCCCACCAACAATTTTCTAATCCCTTATCAATATGTATGGTGCGCAGTGTTGATGTGTTTAAATGCTTACCCATTTCCGACGTTTCCAGGTTCCAGCGATGTTCCAATCCTCTTCTGTACCGTGTGACGGCAGCTCTGCCTAGGTGGCTCACACAGTATCTTATCTATGGACAGTAGTCGCCTTCTCAATGTATGTCTTTGTGAGTCTCATAGGCTTCCATAGGAAAAGAAACTACCGTCCATACAGGAATGTGAGACAAATAGTATGAATATCGAATTATGGATCAAAATCACCTAAACAAGTTTATGGGTCCATGAAAATCACTGACAGTACACATTGTCATCTGATCTGTGGAATCTGTGTGCTGTCCGTGATTAACATTGTGATGGGTGAGAGAAGTTTTGCATTTTTTTTCTTTCATATGTGAAACACTGATGGTAAAAACTGACCCACGAACCAAACAATGATGAAACTTGAATTCAAAACACTGATGAACAAAGGTCTGTATAGTAATGTATGTGAAAATCTCAGACATCTGAATGAGTTCAGGTTCAGGTGAGTGAATGCAAATTGTCAGTCTTTCATCCATTACATCAGTTTTTTACTTTTGTCTGACAATTGTGCAGCATCAGTTTTATACAACAGCAATATAAAATATAATAACATGAATCTGTGAAAAACGCATTGCATGGGAGGGTAACCCAGATCTGTTTTATGAACACTTATTGACATATAATGAGTGAGTCTGATCTGAAAAATGGATCAAAATAGTGCAAGCTGCGATTCTTTACATGTTGGCTATTGGTCCGCTTCTTAACATGGTCATGAGAATGACCACATTGACTTGCGTTGGTCTGTATGCTGCCTTTATGCTACACATTTGGCATAAGGACTGCGCGCAGTAAGGATTTTGCAGTGCCGGCGATGAGCGATTTCTATACATGAGGACACATGATGACTAGACATGTGCGTACTTGCTCAATGCAAGCGTGTTGAGCGAGGTAAAACACATCTAGTTGGAATATTGCTGGAAGTATGCGAATCACATACTTGTAGTCACATGACCGACCAGTCCCAGTGCTGGCACCGGAGAATCCTCAAAGTGCGGAGAGAGGATTCACAAGTCTGCAGTCACATAAAGTCACCAATGGGGACCCTAACTTTGGTGCTGTAAAATGGCAGAAAAATGGTCATAGTAAGGGATAGGGGGTTGAAAAAATGAAGCAAAATGGTGGTAAGAGCAGGACATTTGCCCTGCAAGCAAATGCGGATAGGAAAATTAATTAAAATAACATAGAATAAAAAAAAATAATAATATTGAACTAGGAGGTGGAGGTCCAAGTGGAGCAGTGCCTTGCATGTTTATTTTACTGTACTTCTTAATAAATAAATAAAAAGAACTATGTGGGGTCCCCTGTAGATTTAAACCAGCCAATGGAAAGCAAACAGTTGTGAGAGGATCATAATACTCTGGGAAGGGACCAATATCCATGGACCCTCAAAAACTATTAATATCAGCCCCAAGCTGTGTGCTTTGCCTTTTCTGTTTATTAAAAATGGGAGGACCCTAAAACATGATGAGGGGTCCTCTCTATTTTTAATAACCAGCTAAGGCAAAGCAGACAGCTGTGGGCTGATATTAATAGGCTGGAAATGGCCATTGATTTTGGCCAATTCCCAGCCTAATAAGACCAGTCCTCAGCTGCCCCAGAAATGGTGCATCCCTTAGACTGGCTGCGCTGCACCCTTTCAACAAGCTTTATTAGTCTGCCGAACCTGACCGGGAAACCGGAAGTACAATAAGAAGACCAGACACTGCACGTATCCTAAACAGTTCAGTTTCACCCATCCCTACTTATTATCTTCGAAATTATGCAGCCATTTGGCCACCACATGTGTGCATGGTTTCAGCTCTAGCAAGAAAACACAGCCTGAAAGATTGAGCTGGTTTCCCTTAGTTTGCAATATCTCCTTATATACAGTCGAATTCTTGTCCTTTTTCTTGCAGTCGTCATAAAATCATACAAAACATGATTAAGTGTAAAAGAATTAAGAATAAAAAGATTGCAAAGTACTGTAAAAATAAAAAAAATGGAACATTTTTTGGCATGCATTGAAATGGCAGAGAATTCATTGTTTTATGCTCTAAACTATAAAATAAATATATGAGCCAAGCTAATTTAAAATATTCATATGTACAAAAAGGCGACGTGAAAATAAGATCGTTTTCAGAATGTTCTTTGTGACCCGCATTTGGTAATCTCCAACTCGCCATTTACCTGCCCCGCACGCTTTACCTCAACTGTTTGTTTGCCGAGACTGGGAATTTGAAGTATGAGCTGTCAGAAGTCTCAGAGCAAATCCAGAACATGACAATAAAAAAAAAGAAATAATAAAATAAATAAAACAGAATACTAAGCTGGGATTTTACTGTTGCTATAGAAATGCCGTGATGAAAGTGACAATTGAAAAGCATCTTGTACTTGATAGTGACAATGAAAGAGACAGAATTATCGGCATAAAAAGCGAGGACGAATAATAAAGACGAGATGGAAAAATGCAACGTTGGAGAAGAGAGAGCGGCCCGATTAGTAAGTACTGAAAGATAGCAAGTGTCACCTTATTTATATTCTGATAATGCAGCATGGCCGTGCTCAGTGCTCCGCGCTAGACTCCTAATTGGAGCCCGTCTACTTTATAATCACAATATGGAATCTACAATAGGAAATATATACAGCCATTACGAGATGGGTTAAAACCTTTTCATCTCGTAAAAAAGAGTCGGAAAAGGCAGTAGAAATGAAGGGAATTTTGGGGTTATTTCATTATTCCTTAATAGGTAGATCTATCTGGCGGCGATTTACCATCCAGACATGGCACACATACAAACACGGCTGACAACGGCCCTCGGAGAGCTCACATTCTGAAATGAATGATGGCATTTTCAAAACCAAGAAGACGAATTATACAAGAAGGAATACAGAGCTGGAGAATGGAATTGTGGCTAGGTGATTAGCTTTCTCGTCGGGCACTTGGAGGCAGCTTATACAATCTTGCCTGCAATGCTGAATGGCTGCGCTAATTGGCTGTAAAGTGCTTAGGAGAGTTTACATTGCAGCAAGGGCCAAGAAAATGGGACACACTGTAATCCTGGAACCCTCAACTGGTCAAATCTCAGAGCTTGTCAGAAGGATGATGTAGGAATTGTGTCATTGCACGGCAGATTCGCTTTTGAGGTTTAATCTGCAACATGCTTTTAAAATGTTAAATGGGTTGTCCATATTATCTTCATTTTAACAAATGAGTTGGGGACATAATTTTGTGACACATTCTATGAGTACTCCAGGTTCTCTTCCTTTACTTGTTAGTGTCGCTCTCCTTACAGACTGCACACCTCTTCTGTTTTCAAAATGGCCGCAGATGGACGAGCATGTGACCAGACATGTAATTTATGACTAGAAGAGCCAATACTGAAATATATTGAGTTTTCCATCAGTTTTCTAACACGGCAGAGACTATGGTATAGTGATGATACTGTACAAGGTTTTTGTGAGGCCTCTATTTGGCCGCTTTATGTAATTACATGTAATTACTAAGGGCAGATACCTCACGAGAGCTAAGTAGTCAATTATTGGCTGACACAGTGAGCATGCTATGAAAAGTGCAAGACAATGGGGACCCATTATCGACCACAGCCCATCATGGACCAGAGTGCATAACTGCAGTAGGCAATCACTGATTTCAGACCAAGACTATGATGGCTCATCATTTACCATAGTGCATGACTAAGATTGACCACAATGCATGATTGTTGTGGCCCATCATCGACAACAGTGCATGACTGCAGTAGCCAATCATTGACTTCAGTGCATGAATGTGATGGCCCATCATGGGCAAAGTGCATGACTATGGTGGCCCATCATGAACCACAGTATATGACTATGATGCTCCATGATGATCCACAGTGTATGGCTATGGTGGCCCATGAATGACCACACTGCATGACTATGGTGGCCCATGATTGACCACAGTACATGACTATGGTGGCCCATGATTGACCACAGTTCATGACTATGGTAGCCCATGATTGACCACTGCATGGCTATGATGCCCCATCATTGACCATAGTGCATGACTATGATGGCCCACGATTGACCACACTGCATGGCAATGGTGGCCCATCAATAGCCACTGCACTGTCAAGATATACTGTACCTATCAACAACACATCATGACATCATGTAAACCAAAAGAGTGGCGTTGGACTAGAAAGTAACAGAAAAATTTGTTTTTAAATGCCAGAATTTGAATCCACCTGTGTGCCCATGAAACAAAATTGGCTTCTTTTTTGGCAATTAAAGTCTGCACCCCCTTTGCCCTTTACTACATTTCTGTGGCAGAATTTTTTTTGCACAACCCAGGAGCAAAGTCAGTCTTGTCACTTATGCGTTCACATAGTAAATTGGATATTTCATTTAAAAAAAACAAACAAACAAACAACATTTGACTATTCATCTTTTTCATCAATAGACCATGCCTCCTTTATGTGTCTTGCCATGAGACTCTTTATTGTCAATGCCTGGTATTACAGATCATTCACATAAGTAAAGGGAGCAGGGCTTCAAACACCAGATATGTTCGTTTGGCAAGAATGGTGTTGTTTGTGGAAAAAAATGCTGCTGAACAATCCCTTTGAAGTCTTGGGAATCAAAATGTATTTTTAAAGAGCTCAGAATGTTTTAAATAAATGAAAGAATACTCAAGTGCACTAATCCCCCACAGCCCCTGGTTTTTATTTCCTTCAGTATAGAAGGGAATGCCAATGACGCCAATCAATGGCAGTAATAGCCAAATACTCGTAGCAGCCAACCACTGGCAGTAACAGAAGTGACCCGCCTCAGCCTCAGCCCCTGACGAAGGAAGTAATTTCCCAAACGCGCGTCGGGGCGCGTTTACCGAGGCTGTCTACATTGCCCAGCGGCTCCCAGGTAGTTTATATTTTCACTGCATACTCCCTTGTCTCTATTTGAGTTACTGATTCTTTATCACAAGTTTTTGTGGTGTAGTGTTATACACTATCTTATTGCACTAGTAAATGCACCTTTTATATTTTGCAGCACGGCATGTATGTTAATTGGACACAATACATTATATATATTTCTGTTTAGTGGTGACACCTTTTTCTTGTTGTATCTGTATACATTGTTTCACGTGAATGATTTGGGGTTAGCAGTGATCCTATGTACTCATTTATCTCCTGGTTTATTAATGTGAGCCCATTGTTATCTGGGTTTATTCCTAGATGTCCTTGGTTTTTTATTTGTTATTTTAATATTATGTGTGTGCATTATTGCTGAATAAAGATTATCATTTTTTATTGCATGCATTGCATCTTTTATTATTATTTTTTATTTTTCCACTAGTCTGGGTTGTTTCTTCCTTTATCCATATCCGGTGCACGGTGTTTGTTCATAACTCGTTCATTAACAATGCGAGTAGTATCTACAGGGATAGCTGATCCATAATGTATCAATAAACAGAGGTATTTTCGACATTGCTTTGGGAGGCTGATCATTTTAAAGGCTAAAATCCAAATTATGGCAAATTCAGAGAAGAGGGCTTCATTGTGACTCAGATGTTAGATAAGGAAGAGTAGGGCTCTTCTAGAATAATTTCTTGATCCTAGCTCCACAAGGGAAGTTTTCGAGGGTAAGCAAAAGTCAATAGGTAAAGTGCTTGGTGAAGTGTACTAGACATGGCCAACATAAGTATAATTGCTACTCAGACTACATGTTGAGTTGATAAATCAATTTTAATACTGTACAGCAGAACATACAACAAAGCCCAGTACTGACCTCTCAAACTAGAAGATGTCATTGCCGTGTTCAGCATTAAATATTTCCACACAGACAATAAGTTTGTCCTGGGGTAAAAAAAAAAAATCACATGAGCCCCGTGACATTTGTACCATGTAACTCCAAAATCCATGGTGCACCAAGCACTGCAGAGGTCCTCATTGTCCCCATCTGTGAGCCGGTTCCAAGACAAAGTCTGTTATTATCCCGATTCATTTCCATAAAGAAAAGAACTCGACAAAGTCCTTCGTGCTTTTTAGGTTTCATTCCCTTTTGCTTTCTATGTACAAACATTGAATCCGCAGCTCTGTGTTCTGTATTTTTATTTATTCGTATTTCTTTGACATATAGGACACAAAGGTAGACGCATTGTCAGGTTTTCTTCCTGAATCTTATTTATTTATTTTTTTTAGCTTTTCTTTTTTTTTTTTTTATTTGCCAAAAAAATGCAAGCAAAAGAAGAAAAAAAAATGTTAGTTCTTCCATACGACTTCATCTTCAATATGAAGACAATCAAAACAATAAAGAGAGAAGATGGAAGTGTGCCGACGGCCTCCCTCCCTGATGCAGCAGCAGTGTCAATGTGAGGAGATGTGGGGGCATCCATTCATGGGTGAAGCAGGCTCAATGTGGCATCTTCAGTCTCTTCGCAATTTGTAATATGGTATGATAAAGCACCTTTATTTCCAAATGACCAGTACCTTTGCTCTTCACAGTTAAGACTTTCCTAAACAAGGTCCCAAGAATTTTACATACCAGTCTTCTGAAACCAGTGACTGATATGTTACCTGCTTTTAAATATCATCAGCGCTTCCTTTTATGAGACAATTAGAGCATTGGTCTTACATTGCTGATGGACAGTCCACCGTTGACGATGAAGTGTTACCTTCTGAATTGCAAAATTCGTCTTTCCCCACAGCCCAAATGCTTCCTATCTCAAACCAATTCTCTTTCCTTCCCCACCCTCAAAGACTCCCTCACCCATCCCAGAGTCTCATGCTACCGAGGTGGGAGACTGGCTCATTTGGACCCTCATGGATTGAGTACAGTTCAGGATTTTTTTCTGGTGTCCAGCTAGTGTTATTCCTATCCTCAGGAGGTCCCTGAAAAAAAAAGAGAAGCATTTCTAGAAAACCTGTACAAATGATTCATGTGATATTCTAAGAACTGTTGACTTCTCATGATTGCGTAAATAAACCTAAAATACAAGCATACATTCAATAGTAAGACAATGTATTGTATGATCAATTCCATGCTTATTTGTTCTCTATAGTCTTCTTGAAAGCAAATTGTCTTCTATTACTAAATAGATCTCTTAGACCTGATAAAGATATCGTATTTACTTTGAAAATCCATTTGAGAATGGCTGTACAATCCTCCTGATTGACAGCTCCTCAGTGCCCCTCCTCCCTACTGAGATCTCACATTGCTCACTACAATCTGCAGATATCAGTCAGGCTAGGAGGTCGACAACTGAATACAATGGATTCAGGAGCTATTTCATTCTATATCTGGACTGATAAAATGCACATTTTAAGATCAAGATTATAGAGCCATTCTAACATGGAATATCAAAGTAAATATACCAGTCTCATCAGGTCTAAGTGATCTATTAAAAAATGTGAAACCTAGTAAGAGATCCCCTTTAACTGAGTAATCAGATACAGATGCGCATTCTGGTCAGGTTCTTTACAATATATTTTGATTTTGTTCTATATTTTTGGTATAAATCGTCTGCTTTTCATTCACATCTTTGATCCAGTTTTGTAATATTTCTATAAGGATGACAAAAAACGTAAGAAATACATGTGAACTATGCAAAAACAGAACATGAATTGTTACAAAACATTGATTTCTTAAAGATGGTACCAACTGATATGTTGGAAAATGCTGCATAAAAAAATGCAATGCGCATTATAATGTGTGTATAAGAAACGTAATGTGAATTGAGACCATTTAAATGTATCGGCACAGTTATAAAAATCCTCAAACATGGAATGAATACAGATCCATTATAATATATGTATACAGAAGCATAGATGACGAGCTATCATTACATTTTAATAAATACTCCTAAAACATCACCTCAAATCATTGGCATCTGCCTTGTCCACCAACCTGGTCCTGACCCTACATATACTTACTCTGGGGTCATCTGGGCAACAAGCTGCAGGGAGGTAAAACCAGAAGTCAGGAAGTTGTCTCTGTATTGTCCCATCTTGATAGCACTTAGCCAGTCGTCTACTGAGGTAAAGGCTGTAAAGTCGGGGATGGAGCGGTCGAGCAGCGGCTGGGAAGGCCTATAAAACAAAGGAAGGCATGAATAGAGCATAAAAAAATAATAACGTAATAGCGATATTTCTCAACCTTATGAATTGTGTAAAACAGATGAATATAAAAGCTAAACTCATGCAGAAAGAAGCCATGATCATGTAAGCTGGAACTCTGAAGTCTAGGTTGGCTTGGGTTTTATATACACCGTAGCCATCTATCCCATGACAATCGCAATTGCCTAAAATGTGACACTTCATCTCCCTTTAAAAACAAACTGCTTCTCATCAGCAAATCCCATTGAATCTGCAGTTAAAAGGTATCAACCACTGAGGACTCTCAACTCTAAATATTTTTCAGTTATAGAATATATCATTCCTGCAGCCAGACTCACACAGCAGGGATGGTGGCCACTGTCTTGAGGCTGGCGGGGTTCCGGATCATCTTGTCCAGAGTATTGACAATCTCCCCAAAGCGTGGCCGGCTGTTTCGATCCTTCTGCCAGCAGTCCAGCATGAGCTGGTGCAAGGCAGCTGGACAGTCCATGGGGGGAGGCAAGCGGTAATCCTGCTCGATGGCATTGATGACCTGTGCAGGGAGGGAGAAGTGGTGAGGAGGCGACGTTTACAATGTAGATGACTTAACTTCAAGTTAAAAAATGATTGAAAACCAAACAACAACCATAAAACTGTAAAATGACTGAAGAACCAATGACTAAACCAATGACCATATAACAAGACATCTTAAAATACAGCTCTTGCTAATTTCACCCAGTTATTACAAAGCCAGAATAATCTTTAATAAGTTGAGGAACTACAATTTCTTACATAATTCAGAGCCAAATTTATAATATGTTCTTTTGGGGATATGTTGTATTCAAATTCAACTCTATTGTGTTTGGAGTCATCCAGTATTGTCAAGCTAGTCTATATAGTAAGGCACTCAGCCCTTGACGTGGACCTTTCCAAATGTCGTAGATGAACTTGTCAAATCCATGAGGACATCTCCGGAGAAGTTCACATCACACTCACATTGAACATATGGGATTAAATATAACTGGGGAAGTGAGAAAGAGCTGACACTTCAACCTTGATCTAATAAAAATCAGAGTTTGGGCTTTTGTCATTTGTCATTTCTCAAAGTCACTGTGCTCTGTGATTATGTCCGTTGCTATAAGGAGTTGTTTTAAGGAGAACTTCCCTCGGCTAATCTCTCAGCCATTTCCGTGACACAGGCTTGGTGATTTTTTTTTTTGTTATCCCTTTTAGCACACATATTTGTATATGCTGTATTATTTTGTTCCCATTTTGTAACATCTTTGTGTATTTTTTTATAAACAATGCCATTGTTATCTCAACCGGTATCCAATTGGCAGTATAAATGATTGGTGGTGGCAGCTAGTTCCTTTTGTTATTATGGAGTTGGCAGTGATCGTTTTGGAACATATATATATTATATGCATGGGAATCAGATATGTATATACCATATGCTCACTGTGAGCTCCCCAATAACTGGTCAAGTAGGGAAAACAGCCGCGACCTCGTCCATCACTCATCAATCAATTGCGTAATTGTCCTGACAATTGGAGGTGGTGGAGTTGCATCCCCTAACACCATACCCCAATTGTACTAATTCCACCATTGAATATTGCTATAGTTCAAAACATCCATGTAGACCTGTGTAACTACAGTGACTCCGGGAGTGAGGGCAGTGACATAGCCAAGGCTACAGAAGGTTAATCACAGCCGCATACTGTTCAGAGCATTGTTCTGCTCTCCTCTTCATTATATCTGCCGCTCACTACATTACAGTAAGAGAGAGGCATCTCCACCAGCCTGACATATGTTCAAAGCTTCTTCAAGTCCAATTACTTCCCAGTGCACTGGCTGCACTTTCCAATTTTCTTGCTTTATGTGGATTCTTTTCTTCTTTTCCAGCCTGATCCATCTGACACAGCAGTAGTTTCCGTGCTCACCCACCGGTCAACCCTCCCTCCTTTCTCTCTAAGACTTTGATTTTTTTTTGTAATATGTGATCACAGCACTAGGCAAAAACAACTCCTCTGCTCCACCTCAACCATGTGATATGAACTCTAAACCACCAGCAGACACCTGTGAGTCACCCTTGGTGGGCCGCAGATATGTATAAACGAGGAAAGTCGTAGTGGATGTGACCAGTAGATGTATGTAATTGGGAGCTAGCCTGGTTTATGTAATCGTGAGAGTAGAGCAGGTCTGTACAGGTGTATA
>VIAB01002437.1:44165-54402 GCA_009801035.1 Oophaga pumilio
AAGTTTGGGCAGGTCTTTTTCTCTGTACAGGAAGTGGGGGTGGGTCTTTGTCTCTCTGCAGGAAGTTTGGGCAGGTCTTTGTCTCTGTAGGGGAAGTGGGGGCGGGCCTTTGTCTCTGTACGGGAAATTTGAGCTGGTCTTAATCTCTGTTAAGAAAGTGGGGTGAGCATTTGTCTTGGTACAGGAAGTTTGGGCAGGTCTTTATCTCTCTAAAGAAAGTGGGGGTGGGTCTTTGTCTCCATACAGGAGGTTTGGGCATGTCTTTATCTCTCCTAAGAAAGTGAGGGTGGGTCTTTGTCTCCGTAGAGAAAGTTTGGGCAGGTCTTTGTCTCTGCACAGGAAGTGGGGGCAGGCCTTTGTCTCTGTACAGGAAGTTTGGGCAAGTCTTTACCTCTCTAAAGAAAGTGGGGGTGATTCTTTATCTCTCTATTTCTGTTCTCCTATCTGTCAAACTTCAAAAAGGCATATTACAGAGGTGGCATTTCATTTCGGGAGAGGTAAGCTACTTGACAATGATAGAAATGAAAGCTGATTAGTTAGGAAATAAAGACACTGCATCTATGGTGCTAGCAGAATGCTGTCGAAATGGAACTGACCATTCAGGAAAAGAATGACAAGACATAGCCTGAAGTTCAGGACAGTTCCTCGATACTTATACGTGCACCAAAACCAGTTTTAACTTTTGTGTGGGTAAGAGTGTTAAAACCATGATTTTTACAGGTTTTGTGTGAAAAGATAGATAAATCTTAAAGTCCTGGATATAGTATTTAATCTAACACAGGGGTCAAAAAGGTAAGTTTTCTCCTTGTGGAGAGTGACATGCCTGATATCCCAGGGTGAGGAGACTAATAGGCTATGTAATACTCCTTTGGGAAATTAAATATTCAAATTGCCTCTTCAGAAATGAAGAGGACTTGAACTCTAGTGCCCCCTATTGGAAGTAGCAATCATAAGAGTCATTATCAACCTTTTAACGAGCCTTGCCATATGACTTAGGATAAAAGCAAAACCAGAATCTCAATTTGCAGACACGTGCTCCAGGGTGTTGTCTCTCATAAGCGCAAAGCTAACAAACAATACAATGTATTAATACCATAATGTAGGAAAATCTTCAAGGAGAAAACTAACTTCACCCTTAAAACTTGCATAAACCACTGAACATGTTGAGTTACAGTTTTGTGCATCGAGATATCTTGGTGCATTAAGGGTTTTCTTAAAATGTAGAAATTGCTAGAAATGTATGTTTTTCTCTAGTGCATTTTAGATCATGCCAATGCCCCAGTGTGATGTTTTGTTGCTTTTACAAAGTCCCTATCAGTTCTTTGCTTACTAATAGTGGCAAGAGCCATGATGACTTTTTATTGTATATATCCCAGCTCATGAGTGATAAGTTTGTTATCGGCACAGAGATTCATGTATCACATCTACTAATATAATTGCCTTGTAATGTTTTAATTTCCTGTTCTGTCCAGATGTCACCGTATTCCAGAATTCCAAGCGGAGGAAGTTCACTGACTTCACACTCACAGTCACACTCACTCACACTCACTCACACTCACTCACTCACACACTCACGCAGCCTCTTGCACGGTACCAACAGCAGAACACCGTCGCAAACATGCTGCCGCCAGGATCAGCCGAATGATTCACTGACTGCCGCCATCTTTGTACAGGAGGAGAAAGTTTTAATGTGACCGCCGCTATCTATCTATGCACAAAGATGGCGGCGGCCTGATTTACTGCGCCTGCGCGAATTTCGCGCAGATGCAGTGATTCATTCGGCTGATCCCTGCGGCAGATGCGCGACGTGGCTACAGGCAGAGGAAGCCGGTCACATTAAAGGGGTTTCCCCACGAACGAAAGTTCATTTTAAAAATTGACTGTGTCTGACCGTGTACGGAGCATGCCACATGTCCTGGGCAGGGGAGGAAGCAAAAGACAGCACTGATATTACAGCAGGGGATCACAGAGGATTCATTTTGTGAGGTAAAATATTTCACTGAGTGTTTTTAAAAAATATTTTACCTCACAAAATGTATCCTCTGTGATCTCCTGCTGTAATGTCAGTATTGTCTTTTGCCTCCTCCCCTGCCCAGGAGCTGTGGTATAGCACATGGGGTACACAGGTCAAAGAAGAGATCACATGAGAGGAGAAGACAGCAGATGGGGGAGAGAGAAAGCGCACAGGGGTGAGAGAGACATAACACGGGGGAGAAAGCTAAAACGGGACAGCACATGAGGGGAGAACACAGCACAGGAAGGAGAGAGACAGCAGACAAGGGGGATAGCTCATGGGGTAGACAGGTCAAAGAAGAGAGCACAGACGGGAGAAGTCAGCACATGGGGAAAGAGAGAGTGGATAGGTGGGTGAGCACATGGGGGGAGAGATTCTCAAAGCTGCAAAGTCTGACCCCCATCGTGACATTACCACCCTCCCGATCCGATAGCATCGGGACCCCATCTAGTGTGAGTAATAACTTACATCCTGGTTGGACATGTCCCAGTATGGCCTTTCTCCAAATGACATCACTTCCCACATGACAATGCCATAACTCCAAACATCACTGGCAGATGTGAACTTGCGGTAGGCGATGGCTTCTGGTGCTGTCCATCTCACAGGGATCTTTCCACCCTAAAACAAAACATAAAACATAAAGTCATTCTCTATGTAGACACTGGGGTTGTGATGAACTATAGGTTAAAACAATCCCACATATGGTACTGATACACTGTGAAGTACAGACTAATGTTTAGAGGCACCCTACTCCGCTCTACTTTACTGAATACACATGTACATCGAACTGCACCAAATGTGAATGCACATGAAGGGAGAGATTCAATTCCAGAGATAATAGAAATGAACAGCAACATCAATGTGCCCAAAAGGATTACATTCCTGCTGTCTTCAGACTGTTAAAGGGAATTTGTAAACAGGGTTTTCCAATGTAATACGAGGGAAGCATCATGTAGGGGCAGAGACCCTGATTAAACTGATATGTCACTTATTGGGCTGTGTTTCGCTGTTTCAATAAAATTAGTGTTTTATCAGCAGGTAATTAGCACTTGAGGACAAACTGCCTACTGGTTCAAACACGTCCCCTCACCGATTAGCTGTTTTCTGTCAATATACATAGAAAACTGCCAATCAGTGGTGTGGGCGGGGTAATGCAGAGCTCAGCATTCAGAGGTCTGCTAAATCTATAGCAGAGAAAACTGTAATTCTATCATAACTGCTGCACTGAGTAAATTAAGAGACACATCGCTGGAATCAGAGTCTCAGCCCCTATATCATGCTGCTGTCAGATTACGTAGCAAAACCTGCTGATACATTCCCTATATTCACAATTAACTGGCTGGACCAGTTGTCTCCAAACTGTAGCTCTTTAGCTAAGCTCTCATAACAAATTAAGACCTGCGGTTTCCCAACAGCTGGAGATCTGCAGGTTGAAGACCTAAACCAACCCAAACCCAACCCTACTGTCCAACTTCCCGAAATGACTTAGTTATTATATCGTTCTTGAATCCTGAGCAAGGAAGCTCAGTATGAAAATTATTAAGAAAAATGGGTTTCCAACAGATTAGATCATTGTGGGACTGTAGAAGACCTTGGATAAAAAGTAAATTTAAAATCCAAAAATGAAGCGAAAAAAAATAGAATTACACAGTAAGATTGAAATGACTCATGACCATCAGGTCCAGTTTAATCCAGAGGAAGGTCAAATCTTCAAAAAGTGGAAATCTGAACAAAATGCCATCTTTAGAAATTCAGTACCCATAATATTATATTCTTCAAAAAAGGCAGCCGGGCTAACGTGCACTTTTATATATGGGACTTGATGCACAACTAACCAAAGGGGAATGCTTAGAACGTTAACATTTTTAGCAAAAACATTGTGAATAGTGTTCAAAAACATCTAAAAGTGTGTTTTATGGGTTCGAAATTTCTAATACGACTACGAATAGTAATAAGTTACAATAAAGGTCCACAAGGAAGGACACAGCAGACCACAATGACGAACTGCACATTAGGTGCCGCAAGAGGTGAGGCGGCAGCTCTCGGAAGCGCTAAGGAACTTTATTAATATTGCTGCTTATTTCAAGGGCAGAGAAAAGCTTGACTTGAGGAAATGCATTTAATCTAGTGTGATAAAGACATCTCATTCAGGACCTCACCGTATCTACTGAGCAATGAATTCTCCTCGGCATCTGACTAACACAAAATGAAAACTGCTTTATTCAATCATCACTTCCGAGAAATAAGCTATGCATTATGGATAGGGTTTAGATGGGATTACAGGATGCCAAAAAAAAGTTAAAGAAGGGGAGAACGAAAAGAGGAACAGGGGAATATGTAATGGTGACCAGATGTGAGCTGAGCTCAGAGACAAATCAGTTTTCGTTAACCGGGCCGTCTCCGTGATGTTTGTGGTGTTATCCACTGTCGGATGAAGTTTGGATAGCTGGGTTCTTTTATATACGAAAGATTTATTTCTAAGGCGCCGGCTCTATGGTTTTATTATTATTTATCCAAATAAAACGTCTCATCGTTTACTTCCAATTACTGGAAAAGCAGATAAATCATCAATGCCGAGATCCAACAAAACTGATTTATGATTGTATAGATCCCTTCTTCTTTATTTTCCTGCCGAGAATTCAGATAGAATACACTCGCATGTAAAACCAAAACAAGGAAAATGTGGGATAAAAAAAATAAAGTCAAGGTCAGAAACTTTTAGTACATAGGTGTAGATACAAGGGGAGCGGAGGTTCTGGGCCCTGGTGTCTGAGGAAGCCCCTCTGCCATGTACAAAGGTACCAGGTTTATAAATGGTACATGGTAGATTATGGAGCTGTTACAAATTGTCCATTAGGGACCTGGAGCTTCAAGTTACTCCTCAGGCTCTGACACAAAAGTAGGGCCCTAAAGGGGAGTTTACACTGCACGATAATGGTGAACGAGTTGTTAAAAACGTTCATTTCACAATTATCTTGCCTCGTTAACAGGGTAAAGAGATCTTTTGCGCTGCGTAAAAGATCATCATTCTTGGCGGTGCATCGTCCGGTGTAATAAGGAGGATTCACACTGCTGAGAACTATGGCAGCCTAGGTGTATTGAGCGATCTAGTGTAGATCGCTAAGTGCGCATCATTGCTTTGGTCTGTGCCCGTGTAAACAGCCATTCAAACAACCACCGATCAGTAAAAGTTTACCAATTAGAGGTCGTGTCGTGCCGCCGGTGATTCTGTGTAAACGGACCTTGAGGTCCAGTAGAAGACAATTTTTTTTAAAATTCGATGCTTATGTAAAATGACTCTTAGGATGTGTTCACATGTAGCCGCAATGCTTTTTTTTTGCCAAGACTGCGTGAAAACTATAGTACTTTTTTGTAATTATGGAAAACAAACCCTCAGAACAATTTCCTTTGGTAGGCTGATGAAAGATTAGATTGATAGTCCTTAAAGGGAAACTGTTGGCAAAAAAATGAGATTTACCAGCAGCCATAGTGTAACTGAAGGTATATACAGTTTTAAACATGTTTGGTAGTCTAATTAGAAGTGCAACTACATGGAGAAAATAAAGTCATATTCTCCCTGCAGCCAATCACTTGCGGTCATCTGGGCGGAGTGGGGCAGTAATCAGTCAGTGCTTACTACTCCACCGGCTCCCTGACTGGTGGGAGTGATTACAGAAAGCTCTCTATATAGTGAGCCGTGACTGTTACAGTCCTATGCACTGCCCCGATGACTGGAGGTGAGTGGCTGCAGAGAGAATATAACTTCATTTTGTCCCTGAAGCCGCTCTTCCAGGCTGACTATCGAAAATTTTAGTGGGAAAGATCTAATCAGACACATATGTGGCAGCAACAAATTGCAATAAGGCATGATGAAGACGTTAACGCGTGATTCAGACTAATGCTAGAAAAAATAGAATGTAAGTCAATGACCACACAACAGTTTCTATTACAGAGAATGGATGGTGTGCCATTAAAAACAATATTTAGAGACCTCCCTGTTGTTTAAAAGGCCAATTACTGTGGGCAAACTGTTTTTGTTAGACTATCTCATGATAATAAGTTAATCATAAGTTGGGACTTCCAGTGATCGTCTGTAATCCGCGAGGAAAACCAGCAGCAAGTGTTCACATCCATCACACTACCCCCACAGGAGGAATTAGGTATTACACATCACCTGTTCAAATGGAAAGCTTAATCTGATTACCATGCCGACTTGCAGATTTTAATATTGTTCTCTGTAAAAATAACTTATTTATTGAGAAATTCTGTGGTAAGGTATCTCACCAAGGAACTGGTGTATGTTGGATCCGACGTGTCATCTTGAAGGTAACGGGAAAGCCCAAAGTCTGACACCTTGCAGACCAGGTTGCTGTTCACAAGGATATTCCTAGCTGCCAGGTCCCGATGTACATAATTCATTTCAGAGAGGTACTTCATGCCAGCTGCAATTCCTCGGAGCATGCCCACCAACTGGATGACTGTAAACTGCCCATCATTTTGCTAAAGGAGATACAAATTAAGAAAAAAAAATAATCTCCAGTTAGAGGTCACCATCACCACATCATATTGACTGTAAGACACACTTGCCAACTCTCCTGGAATGACTGAGGCTTCCTGAAAAAATGGAAATCTCCTGGAGAGTTGTGAAATCATTAGGGCATCATCGTCAGCTACACCTAAGGGTTTTTGTTCCAACTGAACCGGTATCTCCAGAACATCAGCTTTAAAAGTTGGCAAATATGCCTGCCTTCCCACATAAAATACACAAATATGAATACAAAACTACTAACATATCTGGAAAAACAATTTTACATCCAGTTTAACCCTCTAACAAAATGGTCCTAACTCCAAATTATGACACTTGGCCAAGGTGTGAGCTACATTTTGCATCAACTCTTGCTCTGAATCATAGACTGGGGTCCTGAGCAGGATAGACCAGTTGGCGTCAGATCTTCCTTATATTTTTAAGAATGGAGGACCAGTGGATGGATTACTTCATAACTAGGTAGAAACTGCACATTCAGATATCTAGAAAAATTGGCTGCCAACCCCAGTGTGAAATATAATGGTGGCCATATTAAAGGGAATCTGTGAGTAGAATCAACCATCTTAAACCGAATATATGGGCATGCAGATCATAGGAAGATGAATAAAATGATACCTTTATCTCTGTGATCTGTTGTCTTATTCTAGTGAAAGCCACGTTTTTCTTATGGGTAAATAAGATCTATGGGCCGGACACTGATCTGCGTGATAATCTGCCACCAGAGATTATTCTAAACAAAAGGGAGAGTTACCAGTGTGAGATATGTAATGACTGACAGTCTGCTCTCCTGATCTACATGTCTCACCTTGATAACGCCCTTTTTCTTTTAAAATAACCAATGAAGACAGATTCTTAGGGAGGTCTACGTAGATCTTAACAGCTCATTTACATATTAGGAAAAACATGGATTTCTCTGAAAGAAAACATCAGATCGCAGATATCAAGGTATCATTTTATTCAGCTTCCTTTGACTTATATGCCCATATAGGTGGCTTAGATGGGTTGATCTTACTGAAAGCTTCCCTTTAATTATCCTTCAGATGTTCTAGAAACCATTTCACTCGAAAACACGTCTCTTCTGATTTTTCATAGCATAGCTCATTTGCAAATAGAAAAATAAACCCTTTTTTTCCCAAAGAATTGTAAATTGAAAATCATCCTGACTATCGGAGTATTCTGTGTTTACATAGACTTCTTCTCTATGCCGCTCAGCTCTCAGAAACCTTTTTCAGATACTGCTCTTTCTTTCTACCCGGCAAACACCAAGGACTTCATATTCAATGCGGCTCATAAATATAAAAAAAAAAAAAAACACAGGATCGGCTTTATTAAAGCTGTATGTGAAATATAATAAGCTGTCTTTATTCCTTTCAATGCATATGCTTCTGTCAAACATGCAAGGGCGCCAGCCGGTCACAATACATCTGTAATGCTGCCGCAACCAGCTGACAGCTCCCTTCATTAGAGGATAAAAAACATATTAGGTGTTATAGCGAGGGTTGTACCCGCTAACTATCAAAATAGCAATTTCGGCGTAAGGAACATATGTTTGTGGAACATTATCATTGAAAAGATGTGAATGTATAATTAGACCCATTCTAAGCATGTCTGGGTGGCACCCTGATACTGATGCCAAACATGCTCCTCTGCTCAGGTCACATCTCATTTTTGCTTGTCCTGGTAGAAAAGAATACAAAGTTTGGCAGGAAAAATGGGAGAATTATCAAATTTAAAGTCATATCCCCTGAATATGTGTGTTAGAAGCAGGTCCAATGTAGGGCGCGCTACAACCACTACGGAGGAGCACTGCATTAGCACTATGCCATACAGTGCCGGGAATGTTGGCGCTCGCTATATCTGTGTGTGAACAGACAAAATAGTAAGGATCTATTTCACGTGTGCCATAATTCCATAATTCGGCTGCATTTTAAGGCCTGAATTTTGGTGGACCAGGATCCTGTAACTTTGGCTTAAAGGAGTTGTCCACTACTAGGACAACCCCTTCTTAAACAAAATGTTTGGCCCCCATAATATAATAAAGCCTATACTCACCTCTTGTGCCGGCTGCATTCCCACGGTATTGGCACCCGCTCTCCCTGGGGCTGTCGTGCGCGGTTGTGAATATTTTCCATACCCACTGTATGACAAGTCCAGGTATGGGTCTGCATACATAGCAATGCCATATTTTACCCTTACGCTTTGGTGCCATATTATGTCATTACGCGATAGTGCCATATTGTGCCTTTACTCCATTGTGCCATATTGTGCCATTACTCCATTGTGCCAAGTTGTGCCATTAAGCCATTGTGCCATATTGTACCATTACTCCATTGTGCCATTACTCCATTGTGCCAAGTTGTGCCATTACGCCATTGTGCCATATTGTACCATTACTCCATTGTGCCATATTGTGCCATTACTCCATTGTGCTATTACGCCATTGTGCCATATTGTACCATTACTCCATTGTGCTATATTGTGCCATTACGCCATATTGTGCCATTACATTATCGTGCAATTATTATATCTACTCCCATTCATCAGTCTAGTTGTGAGTTGCTGCTCTTATCTTGTATCTACAGTATAACTATGGTATATTAAAGCTTTGTTATACATGGACAGTATATTAGGTATGTATTATAATGAGCTCTCTCTAAAGGGCACACGCTCCAGCTCCCAGCTAATATTTCTCACTAATCGCCACTGACACAGACATAATCATATCACATGTATCCGCCATATAGAGGTAAATGAAGAAAAATCTCTATATGGAGAAAACATGATGACACAGACAGAAAACGCCAACACCTGAGCCATCCACAGCCCGCTGCAATGTGTTTGGGTGCAGGTTTTAGTGTAATATACAAGGTTCATTCTCAGACACAGGAGGCCCCTGTGGATTGGATCCTATAACCTACTTTCAGGAGCTACCAAGGTTCCAATTAATGTCCCTATTTTTATCCGGAGGCTGAAACAAGATTTTTTTTAGGTCATCTGCAGCGAGCATTTGGCTGGTGCTTCATCTTTACAATCACGCTGCATCGTCTCCTGACAACTTCATCAATATAGCACAAGCATGGCCGGTGCACATCTATGTATGCATTACATCGCGTACATCCATCAGTCTCGTATGAAGTGTACAACAGAGGGAGATGTCTGACTGAATACACCTGGTCTGCATTGTGTTTGGTATACCTTCCACATCAGGATAAAGAAAATGTATCGCCTATTCATTTTATATATGTATACTAGCTGAAGAGCGCGGCGCTACTCGGGCATAGTAACTAACTACGGTTAGGCTGGGTTCACATTGCGTTGCGGGCAATGCGCTGATGGCATCCATCACATAGCGGCACTAACGCTATGTAACGGTGCGTTAACGCCGCCATTGCCCGCAATAGCAATAGCACACCAAAATCGGCATGCGTTAGCGATGTGCCGTCATTCTGTGACGGACCTCGGACGCGGTCTGCAGCGTTAGGGGGTCCGTCACTGGTAGCTGAGATAGAGACGCCGCGCTAGCGTTATCGCATAACGCGATCACAAAATGACACTAGCGTTAATGCAGTCCGTCAACGCCATGCGTTGACGGACTGCATTAATGCTATGTGAACCTATCCTTAGTTATAACATATTATAATGATTATATCTATATATAAAGCTGAGTGTATAGCCCC
>VIAB01002437.1:74454-93031 GCA_009801035.1 Oophaga pumilio
CTTTATTTTTTTGAGCAGTGTATATACACACATATATACATATATACACACAGACTTGCCCCTTTGAAAGCTAGCCCAGGAGTGAAGGACTAAAAATGTTTCAAGCACGCTTCATTGGTTCTGAATCCATTTTTTATCAACACAAGATTGTTTTATTTTTCTCTATTTATTTTCTTTTCGGAGCATTTATAGGAGAAAAAAATAATCAATTTGCAAGCAGCGGCTCAAGGACGAAGAATGAAAACTGTAGATATAACCATGGAGCAAGTAGGGAAGAACTGCGAAGGTTGGATTGACTTAAGGCCTAATTACACCGAGTAATTATCACTGGGATCAAAACTAGTGGTTATCAATAATGTCCTGCATAAAAATGGAAATCAATTCCGTGTAAAATATAGGCATTAACTCTTCTGGGTCCTTTTTTGACAATATCTTTCCATGGAGTAGGTTCTTTGGTGACTGATTACCAGGAAGTTTATTGGAAAAGTGAAGACTGAAAAGCCACCTGCTCAAATCAGTGCGCACCTATACCATGTGCAGACACTAAAAGTACACATTAAATTATTGCTTGTCTGGCCCAATGATTTCAGAGGGAGCGGTTGACTATTTAGTGTATATAGGGCTGACTAGAGATAAACTGGCACAGGAGGTGTCTTGCATAAGCCTAATCCTTACTCCCCATTCAGAAAAATGCAAGCTAGGCTATTCCAATAGCACCTAAACAGTAATTTACATAAACATTGGTATCGAATCTACAAGCCATAGTAAAGTAGCTGAATGGATGGGTGAAAATTTTCATTTAGGCCAAATAGGATCCCATTATGCAACAACTAACATTTTCCAATAATTGCAGTTAACTTGTAAAAATTAATACACTTAGCTCTGTCCCAACGTTAATAATACCCGGTTCTGTATAAATTAAATTTCCATCTAAGTTTTCTGTTACCATCAATTTATCCCAAGATTAGTAGAACTAGGAATAGTTATTGTAGGTCACTGGAGATGGACACTTCCCATTGTTCGCTTCTGCATATTATTACACGATAGGCAGTGACATGTTTGACATCCCCTGGACACCTCATTGACTGGTCATGTCTCCCTCCCTTGTAGTCTTCCTGTACATACTGTATCTTATCTTCCTGCCCTTGTTCTCCTCCTTATATTTCCTCCTGTTTAACTTTCCACGGCCTATGATGCCTGACCTTTGGGTTTAATACTTCCCAAATGATTGTCCAACCCATACGACTTGTGACATTAATGAACATTCGACCAGGAAAAGGTGGTTCTGTTTTTGATGACCACATTTCCGTGTTGATAACTCAGATGTTTCATTAAGGCTCGGAGATCAGTAATGGACTTTCAGGAATTAACACTGAAGGACAGATGGTATCGGAAATGAATGAAAGGACAGGGTGGGAGATTTAACGCTTATCGGTTCTTTTGCTTTCTCTCATTCCATATATAATCTATTGTTTTACTCTTTGCTGTGTAAAAACATTAGGAAAAAATCCCCTTTGGCCAATATCCACCTAAACTTTCGAGGGCACACGGTGCATAGAGGATTGGCAGGGAAGGCGTTAAGCCCTTTGGAACAATACATATGCACAGCATCTCTTGGCAAAGCTACCTCCCTTCCTAATGCCCAGACTCGGTAAGGAGTGATGCCCAGCAGTGTTACGCATGCAATAGCCTGGCGCAGTGCCCCATGCCAGCGTGGGTGAAATGTTTCCATTCGTGGAGGAGAACCCTCGTGTCTATCAAGCAGGGACACACATGTTGAAATTTGATTGTTTAGCAATCGAGGGAAAATGAGAATTTAATATAAAACATTGATGGAGCTGAGAAGAATTCTACGTAGGATGAACCAAGAATGAGATGTCCTGGACCTGTTCTCTAGAGGGAAGTTCCTACATGTAAATACACAGAGTGTATATGGCATAAAATGTGTATGAAACACTCAGATTCAATGAGGCATATGTAGTTTAAAAACTAATATATGTTCCATTTTACACTTCATTGCCAACATCAGAATACGTTAACATGCCAATCAATTCTTCATATGGAATCTGATGGTGGTAACCAACCAAATGACCCATACAGATTGCTCATTTCCCTACATGTAGATAGTTATAAAAGAAGACATAATATATATTGTATACATCATTGGATTTCGTCATTGAAATGTTATATATTATCTTCGCCTCTGTAAAAATAGCTCTCATCTTTTGATTTCCATATTTATGCCGTGTAAAAACTGGTTTTGGCTTTTCAGCATCCAAATTCATTGGAGATTTATGGCCAAAAGAAATATTCTTAAAAATGCAGTTTATGTAAATAACAGAGTATATAGAGAGCGGGGATGCCATGCGTGTACAATCATTTAAGTTGTTAGTATCGTTAAAGGGGTTGGCCACTTTCTGATGAAAACTCAGATAAAGCCTCAACTGGTGTATACGGGCAAAACAGACCCTAACCCATTATTTCTTGGCCCTGCTCATGATTTTGTCTTATAAACTGTGGCCTAAACTGGTGTCTACTGGTATGGCAGACTCCCTGATAATTTAACTTGTTAGCATCCTTAAAGGAGTTGGCCACTTTTTGACAAAAAACTTAGAATTCTGTTGCTAATTTTGCTGTATAGACCGTGGTCTAAACTGGAGTCTACTGGTACATCAGGTCACCTCATTTCTTAACCCATCATTTCTTCCTAGCCCCCACTGCCCAAGATGTTATTATATAAGCCCCTTACTGCCCATGGTGTTGGTGTACAGTGTAGACCACCACATCCATAGATCCCAAGGTGAGACTGTTCTCTGGACTGCTTTCCCAGTTGCATCCTCTTCTGTGCCGGTTAAATCTTTCACCATATGCGCAGATATAGGAGATTATCCACCGACACCATGGTCTAGGAGACCCTCCTTAGCCAAAACATAGACCACAGGTAATGAGCAGTTAGCCTCATTTTCCTCTACAAAAATCAGTAGCTTGCAGAAAGTCTCCAATCTCCGACTAATGGCTTAATTGTGAGAATTACAGGAGAACCTGCAGAACAGTTGCAGCCTAAGCTCCAATGTGGCCTCTTGGTATCATTTTTTTGCTCCAGTTATATATTCACTATCATAACATAATGTCTCCAGTTACATAAGCACATGCATCTCCTGCCACCATGAACATCCGGATGACGTTAGCACAAATGTGTTATTTAGGTGCTGTCTACTTCACGACTGAGCTCGGATGTTTGCACCTACCATCAGTCAGGGTTTGGAAGCACATTTTTCCACTGTATTTCCCATAGCCTGCCACAGTTCGCGCTCGGACCTGCACCACATACACTATTCCTGGCCTTAGTCCTTCTATACTTGCTGTGTTTGTCTGGCTCTTGGATATAGAAGAATTAAATTCGTTGTGATCCTAAAGAGAACAAGAAATATAGATTGAGAAAAATAAATAGTAATGACAAGTTACTTTCTTGGCAATGTCACATCCTAATAGTACTGAAACTTGTAATCTGTATGTCTCACCAAAAGTCAGCTCTGCTCCATCACATTCGTGTGCATGGGGAAATAACCATTAGGCAAGACACAAATGTGTGCCACACAGGGAATACTAGGACATCTAGAGTACCCAGCGTACTTTCGAATAACTTCTCAGTCACCTATTTTTTTTCTCTACATGGACACTGTCATTTTAACCAACATTACATAAATCAATAGTACTGATGAATATAAAAAAACTTTGTAGTATATTTTATTAGATACATAGGCTTTTTTATTCCTCTTATGAGCCACTTCTCCCTGTCTTCTGAATTTATCATTCATTCTGAAAAATATCTGAAATCTTCTTGACCCACACAATAGCGGAACAAGATCACAGCTGTGTATTGAAGTCTATTGAGATGGGAGTGAAAAGTGACAGGCACAGACGTACACCAACAGTGCTACTGCTTGATAGTAAGTGTTGGATTCACAACTACACTGCTCAGTACTACTATAAAATAACCTCCATACTGCTGCTGCTTCTGATCATGTGCTACATAGAGACAGGAGAGCAGCAATCCTTCATGTTTGTGCAGTATAGGGGAGCCATCATAGCAATTAGACTTATATCAATATATGTTGTGGTTACATTTTTAGGTTTTAGGCCGGTGTCACACTGCCGCCGGCACTCGGACCTGCATGTATTTCTATGCAGCTGCACACTCCATTCCGAGTGCCGGCGGCAGTGCCGGGTGTTGATGTGAGAGACTCGTGTGTGTTTCTCGCATCACATTCGCAAGTGTGACCCCGGCCTTACACAAGTTCTATAATGGCCAGAAATGGTGCTATACCTCATGCACACAAACACATCTTATTCAGAAAAGTCACCTAAAATGACAAGTACTCTTTAAAAGACAGCGCACAAAATGTCCAACATATTCTTCAGCATTTGACATTTGCTCATTGGCTTCCTTGACAGCAGTAATTGTACCTAACTGTTTACCCATGCATCAAAATAGCATAGAATATAGCGCCACTATAGTCCAGTGGTCATAGGTGGTATTGCAGCTTAGCTTTATTTAGGAAATAGAGCTGAGCTGTCATACCAGTATCAGTGTTAGTATTTAAAAAACGATATCATATTTCCTAATTAATTTAAAATTTACCGTGGATTCCTAAAAAAAAAACACATTTCTTAATGCAGTGAAATTTCTAGAAGAAGCTTCAGCATTGGAGCAGCATAATCGCCTCATATCCAACTTGTGAAATCCGTCTGCCTCCCCCTGGCTCTTACACTTATCTGTTTCACACAATATGGCTGCCAGAACCGCGCACCGCAGACAAAACCAGCAAATAATAAGCTGCAAAAATGCAAAATGTGGTTCTACTTGTAACAGGTGATTCATGTATTAATTGGGATTTCTTCACTTGCAGAGCAGAGACAATAAATCTAATCACTGGTATTGTAATTTCAGCCAAACAGGGAGGAATCAACATATTGTCTGAAAGGCTGACAACTGCAAATCAATGGACGGTGCCCAGACCGCGGTGAATGGCTACTCATGAGTGAAAATCCACAGTAAAGATGGATAAGTGATTTCCAGTATACAATAAAAAAAACTCGCCATAGAAGGTCATAAAGGACCCCCGGAGACCAAAATTTCCACAGATTATATAGGATGGACATAGCAACCGAAGACATAGAAAATTGTAGTGACCTCTAAGCAGGTACAACCACAGTATCCGGAGCGGCAGCCAAGAAGAACATTACTGAATTAGTAAACATTGCGTTCTTTATGGATCATTACGACTTCCATAATCATGAAAGCTGGAAAGACGGCGTTAATAACGTACTTCTGCCATCAACTCTAAATCAGCGGTAAGCTATTCAGTGCTGGAAACGACTGGACAATTCTAATAAATGAGCAAATCTGCTCGAAAATATCCCATAAATGTCTCACCTTCTCATAATACCGGATCTCATAATCCAGGATGATGCCATTGGGCTGTTCTGGCTGCGGCCAAGAGAGGGTAATGCTTTTCATGGTTGCTCGGACTTGGTGCATGATGGGTACAGTGGAGGGAGCTGAGGAAATAAAAATGGTAAGACTTGACTTGAGTTACACTCCTGGTGGCATGCTATTATAGGGGCTTTCGCAACGCAGTTCTTAGAATAGTTCACTTATAAAATGTGAAATCTGGGATATATTACTTCTCATGATGAAATCACTACCAAACTAAACCCTGCCTGCCAAGTTCTACATACGAGATGCCAATAATCGAATCCCAAATTGCAGGAAATTTGCTGGATGGTTGCACAAAGTAAGGGCTTCGTGCTGACAACCGATTAAGGAAATGACACTCAGCTCAGACTCTGGTCAGAGTTTAATCAAAGTGTCAACGTAGTGTGAACCGATTCTCTTGGATGAGGAGAAGATGGAGAAGTAAATTTCTCCATCTTCTCCATTGTGTCATTACGTGGAAATCAGACTATACTTAGATGTTATGAGTGCAGTCATCTTTTCTACTCACTCGTTGCCTGGGATGGACGAGTGTGATCCAAATATTGGATCAAAGTCTGACATGCAGCAATGTTTTCATCAGACAGACTCTGTCCAAGGAAAAAAATCAGACTTGTATACGGCCCCATAGAATAACAATAGTCCGAGTGCGATCCGATGTTTTGTTGGATAGCCCTTGGACCAATAATTCGGTTGTCTGCACCTGCCCTAACACACCCAAAACCACATTTTGACATAAAACAATATATATATATGGGCAGCATGGTGCCTCAATGGTTAGCACTGCAGCCTTGCAGCGCTGTGGTCCTGAGTTCTAATCCCACCAAGGACAACATCTGAAAGGAGTTTGTATGTTCTCCCCATGTTTGCATGGCTTTCCTACAGATTCTCCAGTTTCCTCCCACAATCCAAAGACATACTGATAGGGAATCTAGACTGTGAGCCCCATCAGGGACAGCGATGATAATGTGTGTAAAGAGCTGCGGAATAAGATAGCGCTAAACAAAACATAATAATATACCCCCTTTCTTTCCAATCCTGTCCAATTAAAGGGGTCAGGGAAAATCATGTTTTCATCTATCGGCAAGTGTAGGTTATTTATTGACAGGGATCTCTCAGATGAGAGAATTTACGATTTTCTGAATGTGCTCTTACAATGAAGCTTTAGTGCACGTGCGCGCCAACTGCTCCAATGATTTCCTATGGAACTGACATGCGTTGGGCTCAGCTTTTTCCAGCAGCCCCATTTTGTAATGGAGGGGTAAAAATTCCCCCTTCTGCTGTTTGGTGTGGGACCTACCAATAAGTAATTTAACACATATCATATGGAGATAGGTGATAACTTGTTTTCACTGGAAATAAGAGACATTCAGGGACCATTGTTCTGGCTAACATGTGGTTTTATGTTGTCCAGAGTCCTACTTTGGTATCATTTTTGGCACATCCTGGAAATCCATATGCCTCCAATTTTAGATGGAGGTACAAAAGTTGTTTTTTTGCACAAGTAAAAAAAGTTGCATACTACATCAATGTAGAGAATACAGTAGGTACCCTGAGGTGGCACCATTTCAGACTATGTGCCCATACAAAGCCTCACGTCACTGTACAATGCCGGTGTGATAGTCATTACTGATCTATGAGGAAGCTTTAATCCTTCCTAGAAATCACATACGCGTCTGACCTTATTTTACACCAACAGCCCTTGCTAAGTTACCGATAATTAGTCTATTCTGAATGTATTTCCCAGTACATGATGGATACCGCACCAAGCACGCTGTTGTTATAAACTTGCTGTCAGGATTTGGCAGAAACTATCACTTGTCTGGGACACAATCCAGTAGTTTATAGAAAATCTTCACTCAATAATATGAGCGGTAAAAGGAATGTGTAAATGATGATGACTATTCCCCAATGCTTCCATCACTAACGGTGGTCTTTATTTAATATAGACATGAAATGTACATTCCCGACTACTGAGGCAATATACATACAAAGCAATGACAAATGATGGACAACACATTTTCTGAACGATGAATGACATAGTAATGGAGCTTAGTGCATATGAAACTGAGCGGAGTTCACCCTCTTGCACAATTTCCATCCCAATTGAGATACAGTACATGGAATAAAGTTATGGGGGCTCCTCACCATTTCACCTACAGGAGCTGTAATTACATCCCATCCTACATCCATAGGCAATAATATGGAGTTGGCCCCTTTGCAGCTATAACAACATCTACTCTTCTGGCAAGGCTTAAGTCAAGATTTTGGAGATGTCTGTAGGATTTTTTACCCCTTTATCCTGAAGAGCATTTATGAAGCCAAACACTGAGGTTGGAGGACAGGGTCTGGTTCGTAATCTCCATTCTAGCTGATCCCAGAGGAGTTGGATGGAGTTGAGGTCAGGACTCTGTGTGGACAGTCAATTTCTTCCAAACCAAACTTGCCCAACAATGTATTTATGGACCTTGCTTTGTGCAGTGAGCACAGTCATGGGGAACAGAAAAGAGTCTTCCCCAAACTGTTCCCACAAAGTTGAAAACACCAATTGTCCCAAATGCCTTGGTATTCTGAAATATTAATATTTCTCTTCACTGGAACTAAGTTGTCTTAGGCTGACCCCTGAAAAACAACCCAAGAAGAGCAGTATACCTTCTCTACCAAACTTTACAAATATCACAGTGCAGTCCCTGAGGTAACGTTCTTCTCCTGTCAGTCGCCAAACACACACTCCTCAGCTGCTTGGCCATGGAAAACCCATGCCATGAATCTCCCAGCGCACAGTTTTTGTGCTGATGTTAATGCCAGAGGAGGTTTGGACTCTGCAGAGCGTTAGTAGAGCGTTGGTGACTTTTATTCACATTGCTCCTCTGCACTGGGAGACCCCGCTCTGTAATTTTACCTGGTTTCTACTTCATGGCTGAGTTGCTGTTGTTCCTAAATGCTTCTATTTTTAAATATTAACAGTTATAGATGATAATGTATTTTTTAGGAGGTAAGGAATTTAATGAACTGACTGTTTGCAACAATGACGACCTAATACAGGACTGCACTGGTATGAGGAAACGGCATGGCGAGGGGCTGGACTTTATACATTTGTGGCAATGGGACTTACTAAAAAACCCAAATTCAATAATATAGTATGTGTTTACCACTACTTTTGTTGATATTCTGTGCTGTTTTTGGGCACAAACTCACACAGGTTTAGATTGTTGCTCATTTTCAGGCACTGCAATATGTAGTGGACATTTCTGGATCTCCAGACGTCTGCAGAATCACCACTGGCGTGTTTCAGATCCAGAAGCTAGCATTTTGAAGGATTTCAAGGTTAGTATTTGACATCATGCCACGAACAGACACAGACAGAAGAGGACCACTGTGCAATAACTGTATTTGGGACCTCTGCAGTTCAATTGCTCTTTATTACGCACAGTGGACCACGCAGTGGACCACTTTACCCATTGAGCATCTATGTTGCACTCATGCAATTTCCATCCCCTGCATGTTGCAGATCACAAGATGTTCTTTTGGGGGGAGTCTCCAAGGATCACCTGTAATCTGTGGGAAACTTATTAGCAAGTGCTTGATTTCCCTACAGCACCTCCGCAGGGGAAGTGAAGCATTACACAGGTTCCATTGATATTTGAGGGCTGTTCATGTACTGCTTAGACATGCTGTGTCCTTAGGACATAGAGAGGTGAGACATTCTATGCTTCGCTGATAAAGGTTTGGAGTGAGAGGCCTTCACTTTCATTTATTGATGCTAGATTCCCCTAATACAGTATTAAAATAGTAGATTTACTTAAGCAGACCACCTTTAAGACTTATTTTTTTGTAATGTATAATCAGCTCTGTTTGTATCATTTTCAGATGACTCAGGTTAAAGAAAACAGTAGGTGCCGATCATGTGCGGCGTGCAGAGGAAACATAAGTGCGAATTATACAAAAAGATGACAGCCGTAATGCCAATTTGTATTATGTAGTAAAGTTCATCTTGTAATTGCTTCTGTAATTAATCCACGTTAAGCTTTGCGCTAAGACAATGCGATGTGATCCTTCTAGATAAACCTATTATTCCAGAAGCCAGGCCTTCAGTATAACACTGCATCTTATGAAGGCCTTGTATAATTCCTAAGTTTGCAATCAGAGGCGCCGGGTCTCCCCCCGATTCCTCGCTGCTTTGCATAATGCTTCATTTCTGAGGTCAGCTCTGTTTACTTCTCAGATACAAGGTCTGTCTTTCAAGTGCACGCAGGAGGCAGAAAGACGAGGCTTCTTCTGTTTACCCAGATCTCCTCTAAGCCGCTATTTTGTTTTCTATTCCTATCCTTTTGGAGAAGGATGTTAATTTCCTGAAATTAAGCACTTAACTTGATTGCTGTTTTGTTAATTGCAGGCTTCATAGCTATGGCACTGTTGCGTGGTTAGCATGGGTAATGCAGAAAGAATCTAGAAAGCTGCAGCAACAAGATCACCGTTGAGTATTCTTCTCAAAATTACATTGCTTCACATAATTCTTCACGTACGTGGCACAGTAAGCCTTCAGATTAAACAGTGGACATTGAACTACCAGTCCCTGCATGTCATGATAATGTATGGGGCTACATATTGCCTTTGTATACCCTCATCAGCAAGCTACGCTTAGTTTTATGGAACATGTTTATCTTTTATGGCCCTTTTTTAGTATTACTACTTTATAGGATGATTATTGTGCCTTCCATTACCGATTACTTAAATTTGCAGCCATAATAGAGCTTCCATGGTGGTACATGATCCCTCTGATGCACCTCCTTATGCCGCTGATTTCTTACAGAGGAATTGTTATGTGACGGAGGGAGAAGTTTTGAGAGTTTCAGTCAAATTATGTACAAAACATTGTAAAAAAAATTGTAGTATTCTGTATCGGAATAATCAGTACTAAAGAAAAATACATGCATGCCCTAAGATAGATTTTTGTTGAATCGTAAGGCAGGTATATGACATGATGCTTTCTTAAGAGCTTGGGAGGCAACAACTCAACTCATCACATCACCACCTACGCAAATGCGGTCTTTGTTTTCAATCGAGTGCCCTGAAGTCTTCAAGCACACATCTTCTAAGCAATGGTCAAATCATCAACTTAAACATGCAAAGCTGAGCGTATAAAAAAGGTCTTTGACAGTCAACAGTCCCTTTAAATCAATTCCCTCTTTGCTCTAGTATCCACAATACACCTGAGACAACCCCTACATGTGTAACAGGACAGTCTGCATACATTTCTACTGCACTGTTGAACTCTATAGGGAACTTTAGGCATTCTGTGCATGTACACCCATTTATATTAGCTTGTAATGAAAATAAAAGATGATCAAAGTATGAAAAACTAAAAATTAGAGGCTCCTATGCAGCCTAGATAACTTTTGGTCCAACAGCTCTGTTATACATCTGTACTGTATCTGAGATCTGCCCCCTTTACCTTGGTCCGCTGAACTGTTGTGCTCCACATCGGGCATTGCAAGTTGCCTTCATGTGACCCTTGTTTAGCCATCTTTGCATTCTCCCAAGCTTTATTGCACTGCACCTGTACTTCTCGTCCTGAGTCTCCTGCACGTGCCGAGTCCTTGTTAACTGTGTGCCTTCTTTGCCTATTGCACCATTGCCCAGTGCCTGTGTGTCTCCCCCAACCTTGGGCTGGAGGATCCATCTCACCATGTGAGCTGAATCAAGATCTCCCTCTTGACTCTCCCATACACATGGATGATTGGCTCTAACATGGCTTCTCTATGGGAAGAACAACGTTTGCATCCTCTGATACTAATGACGAGAGTTGGGTGACCCCCATAAACATTAGATAGCCACCTGTTCTCACTAAAATCAGCTATTTTGACCAACTATAATATAAAGTGTAAGTGATTCCTAGGATTAGTGATTCTCTTGTTGCCTTCAGATGTAAAACGATTTAAAAAACCAAGGGGTTCTAAGAGTCTTTTTGTACTTTGAATATATATCTGAGATATAGTGGTAAGTGAAAAAATGGAAATAAATTTAAATTACTATCCTCTCTGCTCTCCAAATCACATCTCACCACCTGTACACTTGACCCTACCAGATCCCACCTCATCCTAAACCTCACCACAGTCTTCACCCAAACCCTAACCTATTTCCTATCACTAACAACTGGTGTCTTCCCCTTATGCTTTAAACATGTCTAGATCACACCCACCTTAAAAACCCTCCAGTGACCAATCTTCTGTGTCTAGCTGCTGCATCGCCTCATATAATTTCTCCCCGATGCCTTAAAACTACTAGAACAGCATGTCCATCTTGAAACATCCTCCCACCTCTTCTTCTGCTCTGTCTTTGACAGATTACAATCTGGCTTCTAACTGCATCATTCAACTGAAACTGCCCTAACTAAAGTCACTAATGACCCACTAACCACCAAAGTCAAATGACACTACATTGTCCTCCTCCTCCTGAACCTGTCCTCTGCATTCGACACAGTGGACCATTCCCTCTTACTACAGATTCCCTCATCTCTTGGCATCACAGACTTAGCCCTATCTTGAATCTCTTCATACCTATTAGACCAGACATTCAGCACCTCCCACTCATACACCACCTCCTCACCTCGTCCCCGCCACCAAGGCTCAGTTCTAGCACCCCTGCTTGTCTCCATCTACACTTTTAGCCTGGGACAGTTAATAGAGTCCCACGGCTTTCAGTATCATCTCTATGCTGATGACACACAGATCTACCTCTCTGGACCCGATATCTCCTCCTTACTAACCAGAATACCACTATTTCATCTTTCTTCTCTGCTAAATTTCTAAAACTTAACAAGGACAAAATAGAATTCATCATCTTTCCCCCATCTCACACAAGACCCCTCAAGCCCCAACTGACCTATCTATCAAAGTCAATGGCTGCTCACTCTTCTCTGCCCGACCAGCCCACTGTCTCGGGGGAACCCTTGACTCTGCTCTCTCCTTCAAACCACATATCCAAGCCCTTTCCACTTCCTGCCGACTCTAACTCAAAAATATTTCCCAGATCCTTACATTCTTTAACCAAAATTCTGCAAAAACACAAGTGTATGTGCTCATTATCTAACACCTCTAATACTGCAACCTCCTGCTCTGTGGCCTCACTTTTAACACTCTTACACACCTCTAATCTATACTAAACTCTGCTGCCTGACTAATCCACCTGTCCCCCCACTCTTACCTGGTCTCTCCTCTCTACCAATACCTTCATTGGCTCCCCATTGCCCAAAAACTCCAGTTCAAAACCCTAACTATGACAAACAAAGCCATCCACAACCTGTCTCCTCCATACATCTCTGACATAGTCTCCCGGTACTTACCTGCATACAACCTCTGCTCCTCACAAGACCTCCTTGTCTACTCCATTCTGATCTGCCCTTGTACAATCGCATACAAGATTTTCCCATGCATCCCCCATAATCTGGAACTCTCTACCCCCAACATATCAGACTCTCGCCTACCGTGGAAACCTTCAAAAGGAACCTGAAGACCTACCTCTTCCGACAAGCCTACAACCTGCAGTAACCTTCGATCCACCATACTGCTGCATGACCAGCTTTACCCTCACCATCCCTTGTAGACTAAGCCCTTGCGGGCATGGTCCTCTCTCCTCCTGTACCAGTTGGTGACTTGTATTGTTTAAGATTATTATACTTGTTTTTAATATGTATACCTCTTTTCACGTGTAAAGCACCATGGAATAAATGGTGTTATAATAATAAAAAATAATTATGAGAAAATTAAGGAATACTTATACAGCAAACACTATCAATAAGTGAAGCAATATCTTAATAAACATACAGTAGTCTCAAGATCTAGTTGATGACATAAGCCACAGTTCAATAAGACAGAGGACCATCATTTCAAAGTTGTGCTCCTTAGAAATCCACTGAGGCATATGATGTCTGTGACTCCATATAATCATGATGGGGTAACGCAGGAGACAAACCCAAACACCAAAAAGGTCAATGTAAATTATTCATGTCCACAACAGTCTCAGGAAAATCACATGGCATTTTCTTTTACTTCCATTGGGAAAAATGTCCACCTACTTGGATTACAAGATAGTTCCACCATGACACAATAGTCATGTTAAATACGCTGGCTCTGTACAGGGAAAATGATTTGAAGCAGTTTGTCTCAAAGAAGCCTGACGTGTATGTGAATGAACAGTCTGAGGACATTCACGGGGTTAATTAAGAAGAGCGCTTCTTGTAAGAAGCTTGGACCATGTGTGAATGTTCAGCAGCTGCCCGGTACATAAAAGATAAATGGCTATGCCGAGATCCTCTGAACGGATTTGATAGATGTGTTTGCATTAATGGATATTGAAACTTGTTATGTATGTGACACAAATAAAAATATGAAGAGATGACAAAGTCCTAGATAATATGGATGGATGTGAGATTGAAGAATATGACTTGAGAGATAAGAAATAGATAGGCCGGAGGTGAAGGAGAATGGTGGGGACGTCTGCTGCAGTACTTAAAGCTTCTTTCTCAATCTGTCTGCTGCTATTTCTGGCAAATATCCAGGAACAAGTCACATATTCACATCATATGATATCAAATTGTCAATTATTGTCTTACCTGATGGTGTTTTAATGCAGTTAAACATAGGCGATATAGCATTAAACCTCTGCGCTGTACTCTATCCTATGGGACTGTGCTATGTGACAGTACTGCCAATGAGATGGTATAGTTCATGGTAGTATGGCGGGTATTCGTTCTCCTAGATTTTATAGACACTTATATTTTGCTACACATAATACATAATAACCATGGTGTTAAAAGAGTTGTCCCGAACTTTGATATTGCTGGCCTATAATTAAGATAGGTCATCAATTCCAGATTCGTTGGGGTACAACATCCGACTTCAATGGGAGCAGAGCTGCAGTACCTAACAATGGCCATGCCAATGGCATTGAGCTGTGCTGTTCTGGCTCCGAAAATGGTTACTTCTGGTCTCAACAAACCCAGCAGCTTCAGGTTTCGGAAGAAGAATGAGAAACTGATGGATGATCAGTTCATAGATGGTGGTGTCATTGAAGAATAGAAACCATTTTGATATTCTAGTATATTTCTGCTGTGCACTTAGGTATCTGCACTTTAAGAAGCTGCACCAGAGACCGACATCAGAGACACTGATGACCTAGTCTTAAGATATGTCATTAATATCTGAAGTACTGTCCAACTGCTATAACACAGAAACACAAACGTTTAACTATTTAATTCAAGGATGTTTTCTCGCTCCTCTATAAATCTAGGATTTCCATACAACTCTAAATTTAAAAATGTATTATAATTAGTTACTATGCCCGGGCAACGACGGGCTCTTCAGCTAGTACTGTATATTTTTATTTTCAATAGTGCCCTAATGTTCAGCTATTAACCTACGGTCCCGGAAGCACCATTTCGTGTTTATGCTCAACACAGGAGAAAATATCCCGTGTCGACATGTCAAAAGTTGTGAGTGTGAAGGGAGCTGGAAGGTTTACTAATTTTAATAGCTCAGCCGTCCCCCTTCTCTAAGTAGACAATTGGCTTGATATAAAAAGGAGCTGGTCAGCCAGACCCCTATACACAGCGCGAACTACATTTAATATTGAATTTAATATTAAACATGGATTCATATAAGATGGAGACTTGGAATGAGAAAAGGAAATTAAAGCATAATGTAGATAATAATGTAAGGTTATGGACTTGGGCAGAGAAAACGAAATGTACAATTATGTACCAATTGGTAAAGCACTGGGTAAAACTGTCAATTAAGACTTGGGCATATGGATGGTCAGGAAATTAAACTTTAGTGACCAGTGCCAGGCAGCTGCTGCCAAGGGAAATAAAATAATGGGATGCATTAAAAGAGGCATAAATGCTCATGACAAGAACATAGTTGTGCCTCTATATAAGTCACTAGTGCGACCACACTTAGAATACTGGGTACAATTTTGATCTCCGGTGTATATGAAGGACATAACTGAAGTAGAGCAGGTGCAGAGAAGAACAACCAAGGTTATTAAGGGAATGGGTGGACTGCAATATCAAGACAAATTATGAATTGGGGTTATTCAGGTTGGAAAAACGAAGGCTTAGGGTTCGATCTCATTACTATGTACAAATATATGAGGGAACAGTACAAAGATCATTCTACTGATCCTTTTATATCTAGGCCTGCGACACTGACAAGGGGAATCCTCTATATCTAGAGGAAAGAAGGTTCGATTATAATCACAGACACAGATTCTTTACAGTGAGACTATGGAGCTCTCTGAATCTGATGTTGTAATGGTTGATTCACTACTAACATTCATAAAAGGCCTGGATGTCTTTCCTGAAAAATATCATATTACAGGTTACGGGTGCTTGATTCTATGATGGGATGTTAATCCAGGGAACTAGTCTGTTTTCCTTATGGGGCAATTGGCATCTGCCTCATGGGGTTTTTCCTCTACATCAACAAGTTAGGTCATAAGTTGAACTCAATGGATAAACTATTGAACTATGAAACATGCAAACAAAGGAAGCATATTGCTGTCTCCAACCCAAAATGAAGTGAAGCAGCAGGAGCCTAGGACTGGATAAAGTCCAGTGGTCCACATCATCTCTGAGCTTCACAGTTACTTCAAGGCTGATGTTCAACTTGTGGACATATCAGTTGTATTACATCATCAATACAATATGGGCATTGACTCTTTCACATCAGAGTTTGATCATCAATCAAGGATCGGCCTTGAGCTCTGCTCATACTTCAGTTAAAGTTAACTAAATGCTTGCTGACTAGTTTTCATGAAATAACTGTATCAAGATGTCATTAATTACGCTAACATTAACTTACCAGCCTGGTTAGTGGTGATATTGACGGAGACATGCTGGGGAGGAAATGGACTTTTATTGGTGACCCCATTCACAGACTGGATCTCAAAGGTGTAAGGCGTGTGCGCCCATAAATTACTAATGAAGACACGAGTGTCCGTCAACCCCATCTGCCGAGGAACAAAATCGACATTGTCATCACATCTTGAGCAGCTCCGCCGGTCAGACCGGCACTTCTTGCAGATGATATTGTAGGTGACATCATCCCTGCCACCAGTTTCACGTGGCGGATGCCATTCCAAGGTGATGGATGTCTCATTGACTATTGAGATGACATTACGGGGTCCTGAAGGAACACCTGAGGACAGAATCACAAGTTAGATGCTCAGAAGGAACATATTTATACAGATTGATGCATGGAAAGTAAAATATACTATAATCTACAACAGGAAAAAGCCTCTATGGCTGTAGTAGTAGTAGAGAGTTTACAACAAGCCTGCCCCCACCCCAACAAAACAAAATCTGTGTTTTTGCCCTCAACATAATAAATAATGAATACATGGATGGATAGAGAATGGATATAGAATTTCCAATAAACCTCGGTCCCACCCCCAAAAAATGGGATGAATAATAAATAATGGGTTAAACAGAACTCAAAATGGCCTCATAGATTCTCTGTAATGTGTTTCCTTATTTCCTTATTCACACATAACAAAAAAGTAAAAATAAATGGTGCCAAAAAGAACAATAAGAAAAATTCTTCTCATTCCTCTGAGGTCATACAATAGTTGTTTTTTAAGCTACTTTTATTGAACTTTTTTGGCCCCATAGGAAATTTTATCCTACTGTAGGATCCTAAGATCACTTTTACAGTATATTGCCATCCAATATTTCATTGCTGTTTGTTAGATGCAGAAGGGATGCTAATGGAGTCATAGGAATATTTTTGGTCCGCTCAATCCACTTAGATAATGCAGATCGCAATTGGCTGTGGTACGCAATGGATTAAAGGGTCAAGATTAAAGTTATCTGTAAGTTTCTAGAACCTATAAGAAAGTCATGACTGCTTGGAAATAGAGTTCAGGATCAGATACGCCTGATCTGTTTTTTTTACCTTTTCCAAGAAGAGAATGTACTTTGTATCTAAAGAGAACTCTGGAAGGAAGATGAACCGATTGGGAAAACAGTATTTACAGTTCCTAAGACTGTGTGTACGAGTGACCATATGACTGATATTACAGACAATGACGAATAAGATGGCGACTAGATGTACTTTAGTTCTTAACAGCACAGACACGGTTCAGAGTTCTTTATTATTTTATGTTTCTTGTATTAGACGCTTCCTCTGGGATTCTATTTAAGACATTTACTACCCACTCAATAAAGTAAGACTTTCTGACTTTGTGAACTCGTGCTATGTCTACACTTAAGTGCCACAGTGTGATTTCCCCCTCCTCTCTTTTTAAGAAGCGCTGTTCTCATGAACTTTGTAAAGGGCAGTTAATGCAGAATGGGTAGTACTGGCATCCCTGGGGTCCATAACGTTATATGTGGAAATGTGCCAGCCACAAAGGAAGATTGTCTGTGTCATGCTGCTAAAGTTTCAAATGTTGAAAAGGTTAAAAAGTTGAAAAGGGTGACGGAAGTAGCAGCACTTGTTTTTCGCAAGTTTGGGGTACAGTACGGTATGAGTCACTCAATAAATAACACATTGGTTAGACACATATGGATTTGTATGGTAAATGGAAATTAATTCTTGCTGCAGATATCAAAGTATCATTTTATTCAGATTCCTATGACCTACAAGTCCTTATGCAAGACCTACGGTGGTTGATCCTACTGACAGATTCTCTTTCAGCTGCTCATACACTGTAGATATTGTTCATCTGACAGCTATCTATCACACACACAGGAATGCTTGGCTTGGTTGAATGCTCCTGTGTGTTTTATGAGAGTGTCACTGTGGACTTTTCTAGCAGGGGCTTATCTCTGCGTCAGACAAAAGTGCCAGCTGTTGAAATTCAACAGGTTGAACCCCGACCACCACCACCACCAACCCCTCACATCATCTCTCGAGAGGCACCTTACAAATCAGGTGGTTGGCCAAGTTTTTTCTAATATGTATGTTCAGTAGTGATGAGCGCACATACTGGAATAACGTAATCCGAGAAAGCTCAGGTGTTCTGGGCGTGCTTGTATATTATGTTTGAGTCTCTGCGGCTGCATGGTTTGTGGCTGTT